>JBBPBX010029312.1:0-26253 GCA_038048925.1 Garcialebias charrua | reverse complement strand
TATATTAGTGCTGGGAGAAGATTAAAATTTTTAATCTGATTAATCACACTCTGGAGAATGTGAAATCAGATTAAGTTTTCCAAGCCGAGTCTGTCTTTCCAGAAGTGACGTACGTGAGCTCATTTGCGCATGCGCATATCAGTTGCACGGGAGGCGAGCTGCTCTCTTCTTCTGCTGGCGGTTGGCAAACGACTTTAAGCGCATTACTGCCCCCACTAGACTGAAAGTGCGATTAATCTTCATTTTTATAATATTAACTGATTAATCATTTTACATTAATCTCATGAGTTAAAGCGTTAACTTTCCCAGCCCTAATATATATATATATATATATATTATATATATATATATATTATATATATATATATATATATATATATGTATATATATATATATATATATTATATATAATTCTGTGCATTTGTCATTGTGAAAGGTCCCCACCTTCACCATCACCCACTCCTGTCTCTTGTGAAACTGTGGGAAATAAAGAAGCTGTTTGTTCAGAGAGGAAACACTCAAAGTGAAACGAAGACTCGGTCACTGTCTGGTTTGTCTCCGTGTGTGTGTGTCAAACGCACTTCTTTAAAGCTGACTTCCTGAGCTGCTGCGCTGTTCAACAATTTTGCTAACACACACACAAATCGTGTGACCTCTGCCTGCACCCACGATGAACCACATTTATCTTAGATTCAGAGACACACTCTCACATTCGCACAGAATCTCTCTCAGCGTTGCAGCTCTGCCCATGAAAGAAGAATATGGATGCCTATTCAACACAAACAGCCACCCACACACACCTACAGTGCGCACGCACAAACCATGCAGAAATGCATGCACTCCTCCACAGTGCTCCAGAAAGGTGGGGTTAAACAGAAGAGTCTGACATCCTCTTGCATCATGTGCCTCAAATGCAGCAGAGAAACAGCTAAACATGCTGTGACAGCTCGGAAGTGAGGTGGCATTGTTCAAGCATGCTTCGGCTGCCAAGTCAAAGCAATTTGTGACACCATTCTGGACAATTTATGGTCATTTGACAACAATTTTCATGTAACAAGAAGAAAAAAACACATTAAATTATCAACATATTAAACTCACACAGTCAGATGTCATGCATCTGCTCCAAGTGAGACAGTTTACCGAGGCGTCTTTTTGTCTCATCATAACCCAGTGACCCCCTCAGGAAAAACACACGCTCATCTCGGTAAATGAAGTAGGGTCAGTGGCTGCACATCTAAAATAGCCTCTGACACAAAAACCTCGCTTGCATGAAAGGAGGAAAAGGAGGAGCTGGTCCAAGCAGCAAGCAGATTGAACATGCTCTATGATGCTTCTAGATTTTCACTGTGGTCATGTAAAGGTAATAATGCGGGGTCTTAGTCTTTCAGGATGAGCTTTCTTATGTTTAAAATGATGTTTCTAAACCACTGATATAAACTGTGCTAAATATATTGAGGAAAATACATTAGCTGTGGCGGATCAATAAAAAATGCATTTAGTGATGTATTAATTTTTTATTTACTCTTAGTTTGCAGGTGGGCCACACCTAATCATTTCAAACTGATACAATGGTTCAACAATAAATTCTTAAATTACACATTCATCTTAAATTTTCAGCTATAGTGGAAACAACCGAAAATAGAGAAATGTCCAGTGTTGACTGTCTGAGCAAAAACAATAGATCAGCACTTTTGTTGTGAGGTTCTGTGGAAAGGTTATGAACAGTAAATACTGTACATGTGAACGTAGATACCAGTCATATTCAAGTATACCGCTGCACTGCCATCTTGAAACACCAACAATTTTAGCTTAGTCCATGCAATTGATTCTTTATAAACCTTTACATTGCTGTCGATTTTCCATCACATGGTTATCAATGCGAAAATATGATGATAATTCTACAGGAAGTGCCCCAGACTGAACAGGAAGTGCTACAGCTAGCTTCTGCTGTCAGAGTTTTCACTTTCAAACACCCAATGACATCTCTGTAAATAACCATGTAATACAATACTGATAGTTATGTAAAGGTTTATGAAAGAAATTGGGCATGAGCCAACATGAAATCTTGGGGTTGTTTTAAAATCAAATTAATGTTGGCAGTGGACAAGCTCAGCCTAGCCATTAGCTCAACAATATGGTAAAAAATATGTAAAAATCTCCAACTGAGGAAGTAAAAAAAACTACAACAGGCAATATACTCATTGTTTATAACTTTTCCACAAAAAAGCACATTTAAATTTATTATAATAAATTTATTTATGCCTTTTCCTTCCTCGATTCTCCCATAGCCGGTGTGTATTTTTGTGATGCACCATCTACGCTTGAATGTGATCTCCCTTCCCCCAACATATATGCATTGTTGTGTCCATACAGTACTCACAATTCCCGGTTGCCTGAACGCATCACAGTGCATGTGTATTCACAAGAACTCTCAAAGATCGACCTAGATGTTCTACAGTAACTGCACAATGCAAGCATGCACAGGCACCAGTACACTGACTCATCCACGATGTTCCCCACAAACACAGAGAAAAACACTTTATTTTATGTTATATATTTCCTCACCTGTGTTACAAACAGTATTTGAACGTGCAGGTGTTTTAGTGTTTAAAAGCCCTACAGAGCCCTCCAGAAGTCGAATCATGAAGAGTGTATTCCATCCAACCCTACCGTGTGCTGACACAACCAAATCCTTTCCGACACACTGCACATGGGAATGGACAATAATGGACCAACCAAAACATTCCAACACACCGCCACTTCTTACTTCAGATGTGTGCAGTTATTTCTGTTCACTGAATTTTTCCATTTTGGTTTGATCTATCCCAGCTCTACGGCCACTCGATAAAAGCCAGCTGCTGTGTTTACTTCTATTACTCATCTACTCACGCCTTCACTTTGATTATTTGTCCACGTAGTTTGAGCTGATGTTTTGCAAAAGCGGACACCTGTTTAAAGCGGGTAATACTTTGTAAAAGGGAAGAAATATAATTTACAGTATAAAGTCATGTTTGGTTCTGACATTTTAAAAAGGGAGGCCGCAGACTCCTGAAGTATTGCAAAACTTCATGTTCTAACAGTTGACCTACAGTAGCCCTACAGCTTGAAACACAGTTCACATCTATGCTGCCTCCTGACGCAGGTCTGCAAAACCTATCAACGCTGAGGCTAAAGAGAAGCAGCTCCCCATAGACTGAACAAGTAACAAGGAAATGACCCAAAACACTTGGAAATGCTGATTTCAGATACTTTTCCTTTCCTTTTTTCTTTGGCTTGGTCTCTTTTCTTCTTCCGTCAGTCAGCCAGCCATACTTGTGTAAAGCAAATCTCACACTGTAGCAAGAAGCAATGTCGTCAGACATAGAAAGCCCTGCCAGTGGCATACCTTTCCATCCGAACCATGGAAACATGTCAAGCAACTTTAAATTAAAGTCTGGGGGCAATCTCTCTGGCACAGGGATTCACTTCCTGTAAGCACTGAGTGTGCAACTTTGAAGATGCAACTTTGAAGATGCAACCATTAAACATAAAAAACAAGGTATTGTTGATGGATGGATGGATGGATGGATGGATGGATGTATAGATGGATGTATAGATAGATAGATAGATAGATAGATAGATAGATAGATAGATAGATAGATAGATAGATAGATAGATAGATAGATAGATAGATAGATAGATAGATAGATAGATAGATAGATAGATAGATAGATAGATAGATAGATAGATAGATAGATAGATAGATAGATAGATAGATAGATAGATAGATAGATAGATAGATAGATAGATAGATAGATAGATAGATAGATAGATAGATAGATAGATAGATAGATAGATAGATAGATAGATAGATAGATAGATAGATAGATAGATAGATAGATAGATAGATAGATAGATAGATAGATAGATAGATAGATAGATAGATAGATAGATAGATAGATAGATAGATAGATAGATAGATAGATAGATAGATAGATGTGGTCAGTCTTGTCAGATTGTCGTGTTTTTAGTTCACCATTTGTACTGTCATCTGTAGAATGACTGCTGAGTTGCACAGCACTTTTTGTTTTCTGTCTCACCATCTCCCAGTCACCAAACACACACACTCACACACGCCTCAGTCCAGAGCTCTGTGTACAGGCCGAACTCAATTTGGTAAACAAACGTGGGCTGGGGACTCGGGTCAAAGGTTGCATCCACAGGAAAGAGAGCAAAAGCAGGGAACACTATGTCATCTTTTGGTATGATGAAATAACAGTCCTGAGACTTTGGCTTATGGGCGTCACCTACAAATATCATTAAGTCTTGATTCAGCTGCAACAAAACCAAAACATCTACTAATCCCTTATTACTAAAAATATGACCCTCATATTTTAGATAAGAAGCTACATGAGGAGTGTACCTCATCTGTAAACCCTCTCTTTCTTCTTCAGCCTTGGCTTTTAGTTAGGAACCCACATGAATTCAGACAGATACTGTAGAACACTGCAGTCTATCTGCAATCAATGCTGTTACACTCCATAACACCCACTTGGATCAATGAGCAGTCACTCAATATGCCAACAGTTAACCCAGCTGATTACGAGCTAATGCAAGGGATTTCATTTTCATGAATAAGAGTCACTGCATGCATGTTGCCATGACCAAACCAAAGTGTGAACATTTTTTCCTTAAAAGACTCAATCTGTCAACCAGATCTGAACTTGTTTGTTGTGATCTGTGGCCAACAGGAGGTCTTCACTGGAGGAGAAATCTCTCAGAGCAATTAAATGTCCTAGACGGAGCGCTGTTGATTGACAGATAGACTCTATCTGTTAGTGGCTGACTTTTTAATTGAGTCCCCACCACCTTGACACACACACACATACCCCTGCACAGATTTCTATGAGAAGCCCTTGGACTCTGTCTCAAAGTCAGGGATGAGCTAGATGCTGCTATGGAGAGAACAACAAGCTTCGTGCGGCTCCTTCACAGAAACAAGTGATTGTTTTTAAGTAAATAAATAAATACTTTAAAAAATACTCTGTAGTGTAATGTATTTTCTGTTTTGTCTTACGGCCTGGTTCCTGTTTAAACGTGAATTTTTAATACAAATGACAATGACATGGTGTGACAGATGATTTTTGAACAGTTTATAAACAGATGTCTGACAAAAAGTTGTGATTAACTAGTAATCAAACTATTAATGTTGATATTAATAGTTTATTTTAATATGTTTATTGTTTGTGTCATGTTCATTCTATTTGCATAATATACATACATTACATTAAGTAAAATGGATTTATGAAACCCATTAACGAGCCTTGACAACTTTTAATCTTAAGTTTGTTACAGGCACGATAAAATGTTGTTTTCTTCAAGGTTTATTTAATAAAAGCACAATAATTCAAACCTGTTAAAATGGAAGCAAAAATAGAAACAGACGCTGACATAACTCACCCACCAATACTTAAACTTACACACCAACTTAGCTCTGTGACTACCCCAGTTGCAGATTCAGATACATTAGATGAACTTTGACCAGTCAATTGTAGCTTTGTTGATAATTATATTCTACATAAGAGCAGACATGGATATGATGTTTGTAAAGGATATAATGAGTTATGTTATTGAGCCGTTTACATATATATGTAATTTATTAATTTCAATAGGAATATTTTCAGACAATATGAAAGTACCGTAGCTAAGGTAGTTCCTCTTTTTAAAAATGGTGAAAAATGTGTGTTGAATAACTATAGACCAATATCCTTGTTACCACAGTTTTCTAAAATTTTAGAAAAAAAATTTGTGACAAGATTAGATCAATTTATTGATAAACAAAATATTCTAAGTAGCAGTCAGTATTCAGAGCAAAAAAAACTACATCAATGGCTCTCATAGAATCAATAGAACAAATAACTACTGCTGTTGATCAAAAACAATATTGTGTCAGTATTTTTGTTGATATAAAAAAAGCATTTGATACTACTGATCACACTATTCTCCTTCAAAAATTGAATAAATATGGTATTAGAGGGCCAGCATTACAGTGGGTATCTAGCTATTTGAAAGACATGAAATAGTGTGTGTACAGATAAATCATGTAAGATTTGACCTCTATAATATCACATGTGGAGTCCCTCAAGGTTATGTACTTGGACCAAAGTTATTTATTTTATCTGAATGACTTGGTAAATGTGTCAGGACTCCTTAAATGTGTTTTATTTGCAGATGATACAACTTTTTATTTTTGTTTGGTAACGATATAGAACAGATGTTGGAGTTGATGAAGACAGAATTTGTAAAAATTCAAACTTGGTTTAAACTTGATAAATTATCATTAAATCTAGATAAAACTGATTACATGATATTCAGTAATTTAAAAATAACTGTTGATGTTTGTTTTGGTTATTTGAAGATTATTATTGTTTGAATTATTTTTTGGTAAAAAGGGGCAGTTATAAGATTGTTTTCTTCTTTCTGCTGCCTTTCATTTTATTTGTGATTGTATTTCTATTGTATATAGAATTGTTTTGTTTTGTTTTTAAAAAATGAATAAAATTTATAATAAAAAAATTACTATAAGTATTTACCTTAGTCAAAATTATTATTTTTTCCTCTTTTGGCGGCTCTCTTCTTCAGGGGCCACCACAGCGAGCTAAGTCGCATGAAGACATGGCAGTTATTTTCACAACAGATGTTCTTCCTGATGCAACCGCAGACCACCGAGCTACCACAGCCCTCTGTGTGGAGCAGAGAGCTGCTATCTAGGGTTCCCAGGGGAGCAGATGGTGGGGGGTAAGAGCCTTGCTCAAGGGCCCAGGGTGGGGCAAATGAGTGCGGGGGCAGGTGTGTGTGCCTCACCTATCCCACCCATATTTTGATGTTGTTGGTACGGGAGTTGAACCGGTGATCTTCCAATCACAGGTCTGCCTTCTCTAACCTCTGCACCACCACACACCTTTTTAACCTCAGTCAATCACCATCGTAGCTCATAGTCATCAAGATGCTTCAAGATGCCTGACATTGCATAAGCATGTAAAGTTCTTACCCAAATTTAAACAATCTATGAGTTTTTCAGCGTCTTCATGTGAGAAGTTGTTGAATACGTACAAGGACAAAAGGTTTGTGGTGCCTGGAGGAGGCATGAGGATTATCCAGTATTTGAGCAAACAAATGGCAGAAAAGACCTTATTTGAAACTGAGTTAAAAACTCATGCTACAAAAATCATCAGAAAATAAAGTTTAACTGCACAAATTCAAATAGTAAATCTTGGTAACTCTTTTCATTAGTCAGAGAAATGCAAAATTATTATTATATTATCATTGGCATGTTTGGTTTGTTGTTGTTTTAAAGACATCTGGACGTACTGTATTTTCTTGTTTTTAAAAAGAGTTCTCCTTTTTATCTCAGTTCAAACTGAAAAGTGTAAAGTCCCAAAAACTTCAGTGAGCTGAACTCACATGCAAACCACTGTCCCTCCCCTCCTTCCTGAGGGTTGTTTCCCCTCAGGTCTTCTTGCCCTTGTCCACATAAGAGAGGTTTTGGCCAAATTCATGAAACTGGAATTGAATTAAAACAGATTTAAAGAGTCCTTTTGACTTGGACTCAATGACTCTAGACATCCATGAAGCAGTAACTGACAGTAAATATATTTGAACATCTAGTCTTTGCATATACTGACATCACAGCACAATCTAATTATTATTTAGACAAAACTTTGATGATTTAGTCACCAGGCTCTGAAAATATTTCAGTGATTAGAACACCATAAATGTATGCTTATAGACACAATATTGAGTCTTTTTTCATTAAATAATACCAGCTGATGACATCATGCACAATACAACCTCATTGGTTTTAAATGAGATTTTAAACAGGTGCTCCCTCACTGAACATCCAAAATCCACAGGGGGTCTCATCCACTCATGCACACACTCACATCTCCATGCGGTAGAGACGGATAGGATAGATATATTCCTGTGTCCTCATGGGGGTAACTTTTGAATTTAGAGATATGCAGAAGATAGAAGACTTTCCTGAGCGCACGTAGCCCATCTGAAAATACATATAAATAAATATCCACAGGATATTGATTCATTGACTTTCTGTGGAGGCAACCAGAGGTAACTCCCCACATCTGACACGCAGATAAAGACAAGTCAGGGCCTCTCTCTGCATCGCAGCAGTGAAGTCGCAGAGGTCACAGCAGTTTCCACATCAAACCCAGGAGCAGAGGCCATAGTCTCATCCCCCACCACCACCTTTTTGTCTCCTCCCTCTCTCTCTCTCTCTTTTACACAACCATCCTCTTCACACACATACACACACACAACTCTCCTCCTCCCTCTCTGGATGTACAAATGCCTTTGCTGTCAGCTCTGCCCCAGACCCCTGTAATTGAAAATAAGAGCCAGGGGCCCGCCCCGGCCACTGTCCCCTGCCTGGTGGCTCTCCGCCTTGGTGACAGCCACCCATCAATACCAATGACTATTACCCCTGGAAGTGAGAGCGCTGCCGATGACATCCAAGACACCACCCCGTGCAACACTCCCGCACACACTCGCTCTATGTCTCTTTCTCACACACACACACATACACACTCACCCCACTGTCCTTCCTGTGCTACCCGAGCCCTCCTAATGTTTAACCCATTGCTAACTGCCCTCAGATGCTCTGTGTCAAAGCCAGGCTCTCACACACACCACAGTGTTCCACCAGTACGACGTGCACACAACTCTTGGCAAACTTTTTGTTCTTGGCTGAGAAGTGTTGTGACATTTTCTACAGTCTCATGTACCCCATCAGGGACACTCCAGTCTCATGTACCCCATCAGGGACACTCGGTCAGTGGGTGTGATGGTAGAACACTTCTCCACTTGCCCATGAGAAACAGGATGTTTAAAGCCCAACCGGTGCCGGCACTGGAAAGTCCAGATGTTGTACAGTCACTTTGTTCCTGACAGCCTATATACTGTATGAGTTCACATTGACAGTAGGTGTTTCATGTCCAGTGACAATCACTCAGGGGGGTCTCTTGTCCAGACTCCCCCCACACCCTCCAGTGACAGACACCAAACACAATGTGATAGGTGATCTGAGTTGTCATCTGCTTTGACAGAGGGATGACAGCTGAATGAGACGCGTAGAGCACAACAGTGACAAACGATAAGCGCACACGCACATCGAGCACAGGAACAGGACAAGAGAAAATACACAAACCTTGTCAAAAGCTGCAGAGCCGTGGAGACTGTTCTCCTTTCTATAGTCCTCTCTGTCTCGTCTCCTCCTCTCCCTCTTTTCTCCTCTCACTCTGGTGAATGTGAGTGTCTGTGAGTGTGTGTATGTGTGTGTGAGGGAGAGAGAGAGTGTGTGAGTGTGGAGCAGCTCCCTCCCCTTCTGCCTCTCAGCTGCTCAGCTCAGGCAGTTTCAGGAAATGAATGGGGAGCGCACAGAGAACTGTTGTACTTGCAAATGACTTACCCAGAGTCACATGATCTGCTAAATGTAGGGTGGGCCAGTGGGTGGAGGCTTCATAAGCAAAGGGAAGGAAAAAAAAAAGAGGAAGACAATATACTCTAAGCTTTAACAGCATGCATCGAATTACACATGGGGCCCCTCCGGGGAGGTTTACGACTCGTCCGTTCTCCAACCAGCCCAAACTCCCTCTGTGGCCCTCAAGGAGAGCGCCAGGCTGAGTGGGTGTGAGGGGCACTGCAGAAAAGGAAGGGACAAATTTACTCTACTTGTGTATTTCTATGAGAATTCCCTGTAATTTTTTTTTTACTGAATACCAGCTATTATTCATTTAATTCTTAGGCAAATTAATAAGCATTTTTTTCTTTCTGTTTTTAAAATGAGATGATAATTTAAAAAAAAATGTCTGTCATAATCTTGTAATTTCAGTGCATTTGTAATTTTGGGAGGAAAAAGTAATTTGGGAAATTTTAAATGCACGTTTTATAGCTAAAACATTGATTTTGATGAATGATCTAATTGAAGTGTCTGACATCCTCAAATGTGTTTTATTTGCTAATGACACCACTTTATTTGTTTGGGTGAAGACTTGGTAAGGATGTTTGTAGTGATAAAGAATGAGTCGAAAAAATACAAATTTGGTTTGAACGAAATAAGTTATCATTGAATATGGATAAAACCAATTTTATGATATTTAGTTTAAAAATATAAATTTGTCTTTTTCTTTTGAAATTGATGGTATTAAGTAGGGCTTTAACAGACTACTCGAGTAATCGACACATCGATTACTTGGACCTCTATCGGGTTTTTTTAATTTCACGTCGAGTATTCGTAGTAACGTCATCATGTCGCAGTTACAGAACAGAAAATGAATCAACTTCCTGTTTGGAGCACATTGCGAACTGGTGTTACACCATATTCTGTGACCACCGTATATTGTGATCGTAGGGGGCAGTGTTCCATGAACTGTTGCAGGTCACAGAATGTGGTGTAACACCGGGTCCAGTCGTCCGAACCAGAACAGCTTCCTCTGACCTTGTTTCACAAATAAAAGGCAAAAAATATTAATCTCTAAACCTATAAAAACCTATTAACATATTAATCTCTAAAACTAAANCCGTTAGGGGCGAACCTGGTACACATTGGATGTACGAACAAAGCGTGGAGGTCACCCACACGTTTTGCCGAGCAAAGAACCAGGAGAAGAGCAGTCTTATAAGATAATAAATCTATCTTAATGTCGCTCAGTGGCTCGAATGGGGGATCACAGAGAGCCCCCAAGACCATACTAAGATCCCATCCAGGGGTCAAAATCCTGCTGGGGGGTCTCCTCCTTAGCACGCCCTTCATAAATCTTATTATGAGCGGATGCGCGCCAGGCGTCCTGCTCCCCCAACCCTTGTGACGAGCTGAAATTGCAGATAGGAACACCTTAATCGTTGAGAAAGAGCGACCTTTCTCCAACAAATCCTGATGAAAGGTGAAGAGCTGGGTCAAGTCACATGAATAAGAAATAATATTTCTTTCTGTGCACCAAGCTTCAAAAATATGCCATTTCCTAGCGTAGAGAGACTGTGTTGACATGGCACGTGCGTTTTGAATGGTTTTTACCACGTTTTCTGGCAGGCCTGAGGCCATCAGTCTGTTCTTCTCCGTCACCAAGCTACAATTAGCCGTAGTTCTCAGCCTAATTGGCGAAACTGTTCCTTCTGGTGACGTAGAAAGTCCCTGGAGAGGAGTAGGTAATGGAACCAGCTCTCTCTCAGAAACCCTGATTGCTGTGGTCCTTTGAAGCTCAACCAAATTAGGAAGAGGACCTTCCCGCAGACATACCTCCATAGTACTCTGACCGAGAGTGTTTGGAGGTAGAGGCCTTCTGCTGTCATTATTAGGTAAAAGCCAGACAGAATGTCTATTTTTCTTCTTTTTGTTGGGGTCATGGGTCGGGGGGTTGCACGTTTTGTAAACAAGCAGATCTCCTGACTCCAGTTCGTTTCCTGTTTGGGCCAGCACAATGAGCGCGGTCACACGCTGCAGGATCACTGTTTGAGCATGACGAGTCGCCCATTGAAAACAAGGGGACAGGTTCAGCATGAGAATGTGGAGATGGTCTTTTGTGTTGAGCAGACATTAAATTGGTTGGTGACAGAGAGATCAGTCCTCTTTGATTAAAAGAAAGAGGGGTCTGATTTAGCCCTGGTGCCATTTCTGTTCTGCACTGAGTGTTTACACACTCTGCAGTTTCAACATGACTGCCTTTGTGAACGTGTGATACTGGTGTTGGCCTGCGAGCTTCTGCCGTGGCCCCCCGTCCCTCACTGGCGTCCGATGAATAGGTGGCCAGGAAGGTGGGTCGTCAGATTCTGTCTGTGTGCACCCCTGGAGCGCGGATGTGTCACGGGTTTGGTTGATTTGTGTATTGCCGGCTCCGTGATTTAGAACGGAGCGGGGACTGGAGCACGTGACCCCTCTCACCTGTCTCTGTGAGGAGTGACGGGCCTGCTTGCAGACGCCTCTGTGCTTGTCTGTTGCAGACAGAACAGAGGCACCCTGCTGGGGTTTATCAATTAGGCTAACACCCCGTGAGCCATGAGGGAGGGGGAGAAGATGGTCCCCGCCCTTTATGTCGGCTGGAAGAACGGAGGGGACCGTTCTGCTGATGTTACTGTGTTTGTAGTTGGTGGTGTTTCTTTTTTTGTGAGTCAAGAAAACAGAGAGGGACTGTTTTTTGAGCTTTATTTGTGCTTATGTGTAACGACATATTTGACTTTATGTCACTCACAGCAGAAAAAAACATGATTTTTGTATAAAACTAAATCACCAGCTTTTTGTACCGTGCTACCAACAAAGTCTGGACGTGAAAAGACAATTTCCCATACCACGTGGGCGGGTGATCATGTAAAGTTAGGAAGCGGTCCTGGTTCATCAGGCACGCTTCTGTTTGGTGTCCCGATTCGCAGAGGAGGTTCTGTACCGGTCCGCCTGGCGGGGAACAAATCTGTTCTTACTCCAGGCGTGTTCGGTCCGAGGTGGAACCGGCGGTGGTCTCTGCCGGTGCTCTACCTCGTATGCGGGCCGCTTTTGCGGTGGGGCACGTGTAGCTGAGTGGTGTCGAGGCTGTGGTGCTCTGCTCCCAGCTGACTACCTGGGAGGAGGCGAAGGTTCTCCTGGGGATGCCCACCCGGAGAGCTTCAGCCTGTTTGCGCCTCTGGTCCAGCCTGGTCTGAATTCGATCCAGCGCTTTTCCAAAAAGCCCCGTCGGTTCTATTGAATGATGGAGAAAAGGAATGTTCTGTCCCTCCGGGAGGTCAGTTAGGGTCATCCACAGATGGTGTTGTGCGATGACCACCTCCGCCATTCCTCTGCCTTGAGCAACAGCTGCTGTCCCCATCATGCTGAGCACAAAGTCTGTTGCCCTATGGGCTTCATCCAGCAGCTCGGCGGCAGCTTGCTTGTCTGACGTTACCTGGAGCTCCTGTAGTTTTTCAGCCAGGTACGCTTGCATCATTGCGGACGCGTTCATCGTGCGCGCTGCGAGGACCTAAGCTCTGTAGCATCTCTCGAGCAGAGAGGCCGATGCTCGACAGTCTTTGCTGGGGAGAGTTGGTTTTGTCCCGGATGACTTGGGAGCCAGATGAGATGCCAGCGTGTCCTCAATTTGAGGCACGTTGGCCATTCCCACTTCATCCATCCCGTCCACATAGAGAAACTGCGAGAGCAGGAGCAGCATGGGAGCTCTGGGTTGAGACCAGGTGCGAGTCAGCTCTGTGAGGAAGTACAGAAAGACGGGCATCCTTTGCCTTGTGGCGGCCTGCTGCTTTGAATAAAAATAATTTCCTGCCAACCTCGTGACTTGTTGACGAGGTGGAGGTTCTGGCCATGGGATCTGCAGTGCGTCCGCTGCTCTGTGACACAAGTCAAACAGAGCAGGGATGGAAAAGTCCGTCTCTGGGAGCACAGGCACCGGGGTGCGGGAGAGGTCTTCTCCCTGTTCTCCGTATCCGACGTCCGCGTCGTCTGCAGAAAATTCACCTGAGGCTGAAATCGAGATTTCGTCCTCGTTCATCATGCCTCGAGTGTCAAATTCGACAGTTAAGTCCACCATGGGGGCCAGCACATCTGGGCTGTCGCCCCATTCGACTCGGGTGCTGTCATCCAAAGCCATGCTCTCGAGCTCCGGCGTGGGAGTCAAAGGCTCAGTAGTGTCTGGGTCTGCTGGCGCCGCAGCAGCCCCCATGGCATTTGCGACGAAGTCTGCCCGGTGCCTCCTCACTGCCTCCAGCATCTGGTTGCAAAGTGGGCAAGACTCGGGCGCATCCAGCGCCATGTTTGCGTGTAACATTCCCAAGCAGACGGGACAGGCCTCGTGGGTGTCCGTCGCTGAGAGGGAAAAACCGCATCCGCTAGGGCAGGCGCGCGAGGTCGGGCTCGCCGCCCTGCTGGTCTTTTTTGGAAGTCTTGTCTTTCGCTTTCCTTTCTCCGGAGGCATGTCCGAGATAAGGCGAGCGAGTCCTTCCAAGATCTTTTTTCTTTTATTTGAGACGTCTCCTCCGTCGCGTCGCTTTCGCTGGCTAGCCTGCTACGAATTAGCAGAGGTAGCGGTGTGACGCAGTTAGCGCCGTCGAGCGAAGCAGTCTGCGGAAAGAGGAGAAGAAAAAACTTCAAGGTTAAGGAAAAATGTGCCGGACTAGCTTTCGCTAGTCCAGCAGTACGCAGGAATAATTCTCTGTACGCTCTGTGTAGGGAGCAAGCTCACCTCTGGTTGAGCAATGAAGCAACAGAGAAGTCCCGCGAAGAGAGAGTTCAGGTTTAAGCAAGGTGAAGGTCAATAAAGAGATCGATGGATGGGCGTCAGCGGCTTAATGGGGCGGCCGTGGCACAGTGGTAATGGCAGTCGATCCCCGATCGGAAGGTTGGAGGTTCGAATCCCGCGTCCGCCCACCATGTGTTGTTGTGTCCCTGGGCAAGACACTTAACCCCGAGTTGCTCCCGGTAGGTCTGGATGGCGCCTTGCAAGGCAGGCTACCACTACCGGTGTATAAATGTGTGTATGAATGGGTAGATGGCTGGTATTGTAAAGCGCTTGGGGGCTCCTCACAGGGGGCTAGAAAGCGCTATATAAATAAGCTCCATTTACCATTTACCATTTAAGTACCCAGAGGGCGGGGCCTCTGGCACGGCGCTGACGCCCCTGCCGTAAAGGCGTGATTGTATTCCTTCAGGTAAACCACGCGGAGCGCAATTTCCCATAGTGATATGTTGCACCGAGTGACAAGACTGATGAGGGAACCATACTGCTGCATAGTCACCTCTTGTCTAAGTCTTGCTTCCACAACTCTCTCCCAGATCTTCATCGTGTGGCTCATCAACTTAATTCCCCTGTAGTTGCTACAACTCTGTACATCACCCTTGTTCTTAAAAATGGGAACCAGCACACTTCTTCTCCATTCTTCAGGCATTTTCTCACCCTCATATATTCCATTAAATATTTGAGTCGAAAACCTCACTTCCATCTCTCCAAGACATTTCCAAACCTACACTGGTATGTCATCAGGTCCTACAGCCTTCCTTTCTTCATTCTTTTCAGAACTTTCCGGACTTCACACTCACTAATCTTTCCTACTTCCTTGTCCACGGTTTCTATGACCTCTACTCTTCTTTCTCTTTCATTCTTTTCATTCATTAGCTCCTCAAAGTAATCCTTCCATCTTCCCATCACACTCTCCTCACTTGTTAGAACATTACCATTCCTATATTTAATAAGCCCAACCTGCTGCACATCCTTTCCAGCCTGACCCCTCTGACTTGCTAATTGGTACAAGTCTTTCTCACCCTCTTTACTGTCCAGTCTCCCATACAACACATCGTACGCCCTCTGTTTTGCCGTACCTACTTCCCTCTTTGCTCTATGTCCCATCTCCTTAAGTAACTAAGTTCAATTCATGCCTCCTGGGGTTCCTCAAATGAGAAGCAGAACTACAGAAACCAAGAACCGCTGTTCTTTCAATTATAATTTCTACTTGATGTTCCTTGGTGTTGAAGTTAAATCTTCAATTGTAATTTCTCAGGCTCCTCTCTTGTGGAACCAACTTCCAGTTTCTGTCCATGAGGCTGACACATTGTCCAGTTTGAAGACTGGGATTAAGACTTCCCTTTTTTCATAAATCCTATAGTTAGAGTTGGCTTGTTCTGCTGCTATAGACTTAGACTACTAGAGGACAAACTGACCTCATTTCTTAAATGAATTGTTAAAATTGAATAGTTTTCATTTGATACTATTTCTATCTTAACATGTGATTCTTGACCTGCCATTGTGTATCTGTTCCTACCAAACCCAGCTGGTCGAAGCAGATGATGCTTGTCCTGAGCCTGGTTCTGCTAAAGGTTTCTTCATCATGAGGGAGTTTTTCCTTTCCACTGTCACCTTCATGTTTGTTCAACATGAGAGTTCTGAGATGGAGTTAAACTCAAAGCAGTCTGCTCCTCACATAAATAATGTTAAATTATTATTTTATATATTAATGTTTCTGTTCAGTGCCTAAGATGAGGTCTGTTGTGACTTGAAGCTTTAGAAATAAACTGAATTGAACTTAATTACTTAATATCTTGTTCTTGATAAAGATATTATGGTGCAAAACAGAGTGTTTCTTATGTTGGACCCAACTGTATTTTTACGTAACTCTCTAAGACACCTTTGGATGATCCAAGGCAGGAATCTGTTCATCAGTCATGGACGTTCTTTGATGTGACATTTTTAGTTTGGATCAGTTGTCAACCTGATAGTTCTAAAACTAATGACTAATGAGAGACTTCACAGATAGGTTTATTAATGCTATGTTTGTTGCCTCCTGTACTTGTACAACTAGTTTATCACAATGATGAAGATGTGATGATGTGTTAATGCTGCCATGTTACCTCAAAGATCTACTGCACGCACCATGATGCAAATTTGGCCTCCTTTCATGATGAAGATGAGTACAACTTCATCAGGAGTCTCATTGTGAATGCTACCGGAACCAACACACAATCTTGGGTTGGAGCCACCAGGGCAAATGAGGTGAGGGTTTTATGTATAGCAGTCTAACTAGTGGAAAGAATTTTCTGTGAATCTTTGCACAATCCGCATGAAAAGAAAGAACTCATGTTTGAAAACTTCCTCTCACAGGAAGGTGGGTGGACATGGGTGGATTACTCCAAGTTAACCTACACTCATTGGGGTCCAGGGGAACCAAACAACCCAAATGGAGACAAGAGCTGCATGGAAATCAACCCGAATGGTACACAAGATGATAACTGCTCTTTAAACAGATGTTTCCAGTGTGAATGACAGAATTAAGTTTAATTTGTGGGTCACTTTATCTGAAATAATATTTTACAGGATTTTATCTGGTTGTTCTTTATGACACCTGTTTGTCTCTGTATTGAAGACAGAACACTTTACATTGTTGTCAGTTTGTGTTTCATTTTTAATTATTCATTTTAGAAGAAAGAAAACTCAGGGGAACTCTCCTAATTCCAATTTCTGTTAGTTTGAATCTTTTTTTGCTTTACAGGAGAAGATTACGCCATTGCTGACCACTGCACCAAACCAAATAATTTTGTTTGCTCTAAAGATGCATAAATGTGTCTTTGTTGTCCTGACAACATGATGATGTCACTTCCAGCAGGAAGTCAAGCCTCGAAGACGTCCCTTCTGGAGGAAAACTGGTCAAATCTGATGTCTTATTCAGATAATTAGTATGAATAAACACGTGTCCTCAAATGTTTATTTCTTTGTCTGAGATAATCTTAGTAAAACTGTTACTAGTTACAGGATTGGTACCGCGGCAACAAAATGACATCACCCTCTGAAGAGGAGTTCCTCAGTTCCTCAGGAACATATGGTTGAAGTAGGTCAGAGAGGTGTAAAGGATATTAGGAGGTCGATATTACTACTGACCTCTTTACCTTAATTAATTTACTCATTCAGATTGAATAGTAATTTCACGGATTCTTTTCTTTTTCAGTTTACCCAATATTTCTGTGATCTTTATGATGGATAAATAAATAGAGCCATTAAGTGACAGAGAACGTTGACTTTAGTTTGGTATGTCAAAGACACTACCATTTATTTAAAATAAATCAACTAAAATCTACATCATAACACTTGATTGACAGATTTCATCTTTTTTCAGTTTAACATGCATCAGCACACTTAAATGTAACACAACAGACTTAAATACAGGATGTCATTATACTTAGTCTGTGGCTCTTTAGCTTAAATATAGTTACCAGACAGAATGGAGATAGGGAGAGGTTAAGAGAGGAAGTTATTGATCTTGAGTTTAACCAGATGACACTTTCCATCCGACTTCTGCTAAATCCAGGTACGTTTGTAAACAGCTCTTTACCTTGAAGACGACTAGTCTTGTAAGGAGATGGTACCAGCCTTTCAGGCGTACAGAATCGTTGCAGGTCCAGTACGTCCGAACCGGTTCTCGTTTACGTTTCAACGTCTCCTGGGATCCGCGTCGATCATCAGAAAAGGGTGTCAGCTCCTGGTTGGCTTCAAGATAACGTATTCCAGAAAGGAATTTAATTCAAAGTTCTGAGCTTGTACGCTCGGTTCGAAGTGGACTCATAACAAGCATGTTATCAGCCTTTACTGAAGACGAAGGTCCTTCGCTCTTTACCAAACGTCCCACAGCTTGAAGAGAAAGTTTACATCTCTCCTTCCTCACAGGAACTAACAGTTTCAAGAAAAACTTAGAACCCTTAGTAGAAGCTCTGAGATGAGAGAGACTTGTCTCTTTCCCATTGGTCCGAAAGAACCAGTCGGGCAGTTCACTTGTTGTTATCACGATTCAAGGTGAAATTCAGAGCAGAGGGAAATTGTTTAGGAAAAGTGTCTCAGTGAGGAGACTTTCAGACGCTACTGAGGGTTTTAGCTGAAACTCAATAAAATCAATCTAAAAAAGCTAAGTCTGGTCCTCTGGACATTCAAAAAACAAAACAAAACAAAGCAAAAAAAAAGCTGTAGAAACGTTTCGTCTTTCGTCCGAAAGACTTCCTCAGTCTGAGAAGCTGTGTTCAGCTCAGTCTTATAAATAGCACCCTCCCACAGTGGATCAACCAGTTGGCTGATGACAGCCGAAACCAGCTGCTCACATGATCAAGGAGGACCATCAGCCTGACGATGGATCGTTAACACCCTGATGGTTGTTTGCTATTCACAGAGGGCTGAGTGATACTAGCAATAACAGCATTGTAAGTGGGGGACAGTTGAACCCGGAGGCCTCCACCTCTGTTTAATGATGGACGGTTTCTTTTCACAAAGATGGCCTCCTTTACTCCTCTCTCAAACCATTGTTCCTCTCTATCAAGGATGTGAACATCTTCATCCCTGAAAGAGTGACCGCTGGCCTGGAGATGAGTGTAGACCGCAGAGTCCTGACCTGATGATGTTGATCTTCTGTGCTGGGCCATCCTTTTGGCCAGTGGCTGTTTAGTTTCCCCGATGTAAGACTGATCACAGCCCTCCTGACACTGAACAGCATACACAACATTACTCTGTTTGTGCCGGGGGACTGGATCTTTGGGATGAACCAGTCTTTGTCAGAGTCAGAGTCAGAGAGAATTTATTGTCATTTGCACCGCATGTAGTACATGTGTTGAAAACGAGATTATGTACACAGGGTCCCAGTTACATCCAACAACAAATGCAAGAGAAATACAATAATAACATCTAGGATTAACTAAGAGAGACATCACATCAGCTAGTAATACACTAAGCCCTAATGTAGTAGAAAAACATCATTATAAACAGCAGCACGAACATGAGCAGATGGTCACAGATGAACGCAGCAACAAGAAACAGATCAGTACAGTATCAGTATGATGTGACATTTTGCAGTGTTTATTCTTATTATTTATTTATTCATGAGTCTGACAGCCTCAGGGTAGAAGCTGTTTCTCAGTCTAGTGGTTCTACATTTGATGCTCCTCAACCTCCGTCCCGAGGGGAGTGGTGCAAAGAGTGAGTGTGCTGGGTGAGTGAGGTCTTTCATGATGCAGGTGGCTCTTTTTCTGCATCTGGAGGTGTAAATGTCGTAATGTATTTTGGGGTTTAAAAGCCACTGGGACGTTGTGTTTAGAAAATAAACGTCTCAGTTTCTCTGAAACTCCCGCAACATACGGAATGACCACTGGTCTGGGTCTGGGTTCCTTCTTTTCACCTGATGGCTGGCTAGAGTCCTGTTTGGGTTTCTTCTCTGCTTTCAGGAAGGTCCAGTTAGGATATCCTATCATGTGAGCAGCTGGTTTCGGCTGTCATCAGCCAACTGGTTGATCCACTGTGGGAGGGTGCTATTTATAAGACTGAGCTGAACACAGCTTCTCAGACTGAGGAAGTCTTTCGGACGAAAGACGAAACGTTTCTACAGCTTTTTTTTTGCTTTGTTTTGTTTTGTTTTTTGAATGTCCAGAGGACCAGACTTAGCTTTTTTAGATTTTTCTACCTGGATTATTGAGCATGCATCAGGGTATCAATAAAATCAACTTCTGAGTTAGTCAGTTCGACATATTATCTGAACTTTGACACCTTTTCATTTGCAGAAATGACACATTAATGTTTCACATTTAAAGAATAACAGAATATAACATATATCATGAAAATTATCAAAGTTCTTCTTCTTTCTTCTTCTTCTTTCGGCTTTTCCCTTTTCAGGGGTCGCCACAGCGAGTCATCCTCCTCCACCTCACTCTGTCCTCTGCATCCTCTGTCCTCACTCCAACTACCTCCATGTCCTCTCTAACTGCATCCATATATCTCCTCTTTGGTCTCCCTCTTTGTCTTTTTCCTGGCAGCTGCATTTCTAACATCCTTCTACCAATATACCCACTGTCCCTCCTCTGGACATGTCCAAACCATCTCAGTCTGGCCTCCCTAACTTTATCTCCCAGTTGTTCAACATGTGCTGTACCTCTGATGATCTCATTCCTGATCTTATCCATCCTTGTCACTCCTAAGGAGAACCTCAGCATCTTCATTTCTGCCACTTCCAGTTCTTTCTCCTGTCTTTTTGTCAATGCCACTGTCTCCAGACCATACAACATAGCTGGTCTCACCACTGTCTTGTAAACTTTTCCTTTGACCTTTGCTGACACCTTTTTGTCACAAATCACTCCTGAAACTTTTCTCCATCCACTCCATCCTGCCTGGACTCTCTTTTTCACCTCTTTACCACATTCCCCATTTCCCTGGACAGTGGACCCCAAGTACTTGAAGTCCTGCACCTTTGTGACCTCTGCTCCTTGTAGCCTCACTGTTCCACTGGCCTCCCTCTCATTCACACACATGTACTCTGTCTTACTACGGCTGACTTTCATTCCTCTTCTTTCAAGAGCATACCTCCACCTCTCCAAGTTCTCTTCCACTTGTTCCCTGTTCTCACCACAGATCACAATGTCATCTGCAAACATCATAGTCCATGGGGATTCCTGCCTGACCTCATCTGTTAGTCGGTCCATCACCAGAGCAAACAAGAAGGGGCTCAGAGCCGATCCTTGATGCAATCCCACCGCCACCTTGAAGCTATCTGTCACTCCCACAGCACATCTCACCACTGTCCTGCTGTCCTCATACATGTCCTGTACCAGTCTAACATACTTTTCTGCCACTCCAGATTTCCTCATGCAATACCACACCTCTTCTCTTGGTACCCTGTCATAAGCTTTTTCTAAATCCACAAACACACAATGGAGTTCTTTCTGACCCTCTCTGTACTTCTCTATCAACATCCTCAAAGCAAAGATGGCATCTGTGGTGCTCTTTCTTGGCATGAAACCATACTGCTGCTCACAGATAGTCACATCTTGTCTAAGTCTTGCTTCCACAACTCTCTCCCAGATCTTCATTGTGTGGCTCATCAACTTAATTCCCCTGTAGTTGCTACAACTCTGTACATCACCCTTGTTCTTAAAAATGGGAACCAGCACACTTCTTCTCCATTCTTCAGGCATTTTCTCACCCTCAAATATTCCATTAAATATTTGAGTCAAAAACCTCACTGCCATCTCTCCAAGACATTTCCAAACCTCCACTGGTATGTCATCAGGTCCTACTGCCTTCCCCTTCTTCATTCTTTTCAGAGCTTTCCGGACTTCACCCTCACTAATCTTTCCCACTTCCTGGTCCACAGTTTCTATTACCTCCACTCTTCTTTCTCTTTCATTCTCTTCATTCATTAGCTCCTCAAAGTAATCCTTCCATCTTCCCATCACACTCTCCTCACTTGTTAGAACATTCCCATTCCCATCTTTAATAAGCCTAACCTGCTGCACATCCTTTCCAGCCTGATCCCTCTGTCTTGCCAATCGGTACAAGTCCTTCTCGCCCTCTTTAGTGTAGCCCAGTCACTTGGAAGCTCTTTCTTACCACCCAGAGCCTTTAACAGCTCGTCTCTGAATTTCTCACAACATTCTTCCTTCTTTAGCTTCCACCATTTGGTCTTCTTCTCTGGTTTTACTCGTTTTCTCTTCTTCGCAACAACAGTCATTCTACACACAACCATCCGATGCTGTCTGGCCACGCTCTCCCCTGCTACAACTTTACAGTCTCCAATCTCTCTCAGGTTTCCTCTTCTACACAGAATGTAGTCGACTTGTGTACTCCTTCCTCCACTCTTATATGTCACTCTATGTTCCTCCCTCTTTTGGAAATAGGTATTGACTATAGCCATTTCCATTCTCTTGGCAAAATCCACCACCATCTGTCCTTCCTGGTTTCTTTCCTTGACACCAAACCTACCCATCACTTCCTCATCCCCTCTGTTTCCCTCACCAACATGTCCATTCAGGTCTGCTCCAATCACCACTCTTTCCTCCCTGGGAATACTCTCTATCACTTCATCCAAATCTTTCCAAAATGTATCTTTCTCCTCCCCATCACATCCAACCTGTGGAGCATAACCACTTACTATGTTTAGCATCAGACCTTCTACTTCTACCTTTAGACACATCACCCTATCTGACACTCTCTTCACCTCTACTACATTCTTTGCCAACTCCTCCTTCAGGACCACCCCTACTCCATTTCTCTTTCTATCCACACCATGGTAAAACAGTTTGAACCCTGCTCCAATACTGCGAGCCTTGCTGCCCTTCCACTTGGTCTCTTGGACACATAAAACATCTACCTTTCTTCTCTGCATCATGTCAGCCAGCTCTCTACCTTTGCCTGTCATTGTCCCCACATTTAGAGTTGCAACCCTCAGTCCTACATTCTTCACTTTCCTCCTCTCCCTCTGTCTCCTGACACGTTTCCCTCCTCGGGGTCTTCAAAAGTTATTCTTTTGATTACATTAGAATAAAATCAAAGATAGAAATAGTCTCTTTTGGTGACTATGTTCTCAGATTACAACTAATGGAATAATTTGTAATAAATGTCTTGTTTTACTGAGAGGTCAGTAAAGGTCATCACTGGACAGTTCAAAAACCTTAGTTTGACCTGGGTAGGTCCACTACATCTCCCCCCTTTTGGAAGCCATCGCCAGTCCTTGGGGATGGGGTCCAACACGAAAGGAAACCTTGAACTGTCTCTGATCTTGAAGTAATCCAGCAAGTGGAAAAAAATCAAAAATTATAATCCCATAAAGTTTTTGGAACTTCCATACTGTTCGTAGGTAATCCCATTGCGGTAAGCTTTTAATCCTTTGGAAAACAAAGTCTTATAATCCACAGCGGTAATTCCACAGCAGTAATTCCATATCGATTAGAGTTGGTGATTTCATCAGCAACAATTGTTTTTATAATCAGCATGTAGAGGGGATCCCTCGATTGACGCAGAGGAGGCGACCCTTGGATGAAGGTTGAAGACCAAGCGTTGGAGCTGCAGGTCCCCACATCGAAGGTTGTTGGCTGGTTGGTTTCCAGTCAGTGCCACTCTGGTTCTATGTGTCATGCAATTATGTGAGTTTTTAGGCTTAGCGTTTCTAAGTTCAAATTGGACAATGCAACTTATAGGGTGGAAAATACGGTAGTTTAAACCTGATTAGTTTATTTACTAACTTGTGTTTGGGCGACCTTATTATCCCATGAAGTCGGTGAGTTTGTGAGATCTTTGTCTTTTGTGGAGTCATTGAACGCCTTGTAAGGTTTGATCTGATTTCGATGTACCCATTTAGCAATTGGCTCTTTGCGGCCTTTGCTGATTTTGATTTCGTAGACGACTGAGGACACTTTGTCTGTTATCAGATGAGGTCCAGTCCACCTGGGCATTAGTTTGCGGGCGAGAGTTCCGGTCTCGGACCCTCCTTTCCCGGTTGCTGGGGCGAACGTATAGTACCAGACTCTGTCTCCCACTTGGAGTTCATTGTGAGAGGCCTTCTGGTCGTAGTACGCCTTGCGTCCTTCAGCGGATTTTTCCAGGTTTTTCTGGGCGAAAGCAAAAGTGTTTCTGAGGTGTACATTCAAATCTTTCATGTATTGTTGTGTGGTGTAGGCTGTCGCCATGGCGGCGTCGCCTGGTTGGTACAACAGGTGTAGAGGGAGAGTCATTTGTCGACCGGTCATCATCTCGAAGGGAGAGATGCCAGTTGATGTGTGTGGAGTGGCTCTTATGGCCATGAGGACCAGAGGGAGTTTCACGTCCCAGTCCTTGTGGTTTGCAGCCACGTATTTCTTCAAAATACTCACCACAGTTCTGTTTGCTCTCTCTACTTGGCCTGAAGCCTGTGGGTGGTAGCCGACATGAAAGTTGGCCTTGACGCCTAGCGTCTTCCACAGTTCTTTCATCACTTCACCTGTGAAGTGTGTACCTTGGTCTGAGTTCACCCTAAGGGGAAGTCCAAACCTTGAGAATATATGATTCATTAACAACATAGCAGTGGTTTGTGCTGTGTCGTTAGGAGCTGGTAGGCATTCTACCCATTTGGTAAATGCACAGGTTACCGTGAGAAAATATTTATTTCCTCTAGAGCTCTTAGTGAGTGGTCCAACCCAGTCGATCTGGAGGTCAGACCATGGGAATGCAATGCCTCTGCTTTGCAGTGGTGCTCTGTGAAGTGGTCTGGTTGGCTGAAACTGGCCACAGACCACGCACCCTTCAATGTAGTCCTTGACATCCTTTTTCATTCCAGGCCAATAGGCAATTTGTTTTAATGCCGTCAGCGTGGCTTTATCTCCTTTGTGTCCTGCGGACGGGAGATCATGGGCATGAACTAACATCACCCCCCTTTGGTCATGGGGAACCACGAACACAGGTGAGGACGTTGGTCCATGAGCAAAAGTTAGGATGCCTTTGATTAGTTTTAGCTGTTTGCGCAGCTGGTAAAGGACTTTAAGGTCTGGATCGGAATCCAGTTCGTCTTTAGACGGAGTGTTTTTGTCTGGATCAGTCAGGTACAGTATCATGGAGTTGATAGCAGGATCCGACTTCTGTAGTTGGATGATGTCTGGGTCAGTCAGTGCGGGTCGTACAGAGACTGCGTTGTCAGCAGGTCTGGCTGCGGCCTGTGCACGTGTGACTGCCATAACCCTGACTGTAGGTTGTATTGACAGAGTCTTGATTAACCAGGAGGGGTCGAAGGACCATAGAGGACCTTCGTCGGCTCCTTCTTTGGCTAAGGAATCTGCAATGTCATTGTAGTGCTTGTCATCGCCTGGGACTCTAGAATGTCCTGGAACTTTCTTCCAGTAGATCTGTAAGTCGTGTGATGTCACCAAGTGATCACACGCTATGAAAAGCTCTTTGTGTTTCACCACCTTCCTGTCGCTTGTTAGGAAACCGTTCTGTTTCCACACAGCGAGGTGACAAGCGAAACTTAAACGAGCATAGTTAGAGTCAGTGCAGATGACTAGCGTCTTGATGGAGCGTTCTACTACCATCTGGAGAGCTATTAGGATTCCTGCAATCTCAGCGTACTGAGAAGTCTGAGAGCCTAATTTGTAGCTGAAAGTTATCTGTTCTTGGTCTTGGAGGAGAACTCCTCCAACACCTGCTCTACAGATTTTGTCGCGGAGGAATGAAGATCCATCCACGTACAATGTTGTCATATCTTTGCAGATATTGTCATCAAAGAAGTGGTGATTCGGGTCTTCAGTTACTGGGGGTTTTACCTCAACCGGCGGCTGGGTGGCTGGTACATCTTGTGTACACTTCTGGCAGATTGCCAAGTCCGTCCCCAGATGAGACTTCTTGTTTTGACCATAACGTATGTCTAGGTTAAAACTTTGAAGCGCCATGAGCCACGTTGCAACACGTGAGTTTGTCACCACACCATCTCTGATGCGTTCACTGTTAAGAAAAGTCACTGGCTGGTGTTGTGTTTCCACAATGATTTTCTGTCCACCAATGTAGCTGGAGAAATGTTTAACTGCCCACACTGTGGTCAGTAGAGCTTTCTCACAGTCTGAGAATCTCAACTCGGGGCCTGCCATCGTTTTGCTGGCGTAGGCTACTACACGTTTGTCTCTGTCGTGTATTTGGTACAGACCTGCACTTATGCAATGAGCTGAGAAGCCCACTTCCAAGTAAAACTCTTTGTTGTAGTCTGGGTAGACTAAACATGGGGCTGACTTGATCCTGTTTATAAGAGCGTCCATTGCCTGCTGCTGTTTGTCAGTCCAGACAAATGGAACGTCTTTCTTAAGGAGTTCAGTCAGTGGTTTCGCAAGGTCCGCATAGTTTTCTATGAATTGGTTCGAGTAGTTACACACGCCCAGAAAACTTTGTAGTTCTTTGAGATTGGTGGGGACTTTGAGATTGTCAAGGCCTTGGGTGCGAGTCAGCTGTGGTTGTACTCCGTCTGGACCTACAG
>JBBPBX010029311.1:0-32017 GCA_038048925.1 Garcialebias charrua | reverse complement strand
ATGACTCCAACCTGTGCTCCAGAGGGTGATGGGAGTCAAACTGCAAATACTGGTCTGTGTGGGTGGGTTTGCGGTACACCTCAGTTTGCAAATGTCCTCCATCAGAAACTGAGACCTCACAGTCCAAGAAAGCCAGCCTGCCATTTTTTACATCTTCTCGTGTGAACTTGATATATTTATCCAGAGTTGATGTGATCAGTGAAATGTTGGACTTCTGAGATTTAATTTTAACCCAGGTGTCGTCAACATACCTGAACCAATGACTTGGTGGTGTCCCTGAAAAGGACGTCAAGGCTCTCTTTTCTACCTCCTCCATGTACAGGTTGGCAACAAGTAGGAGAAACTGGAGACCCCATAGCACACCATGTTTCTGCCTATAATATTGCTCCCCATATGTGAAGTAGGTTGACTGCAGGCACAGTTTCAAGAGTTGACACAGTTGTTCTGTGGAAAGTGTGATCCTGCTGTTCAGAGTGTTGTCTGATTTTAACCTTAAACAGACCACCTCTACTGCCTCATCAACAGCAATGCACATAAAGAGTGATGTGACGTCAAAAGAGACCATTGTTTCACCAGTCTCCATGATGACATCCCTCACCTTATCCACAAAGTCCATGATGTTCTGTATGTGGTGTTCTGAGCTGCCAACTAAAGAGATTAGTACAGACGCCAGATATTTGGAAACATTGTAAGTGACCGAGTTAATCATGCTAACAATTGGTCTTAAAGGTACACCTTGTTTGTGGATTTTAGGTAAACCATATGACATATGTCATGTCTAGGCATCACCTCCCCTGGGTACAGTCAGTGGTACAGAATACTGTCAATAGCCTTGTCCTGCTCCAAAAATTTCGGGCACTCTATCAACTTCTTCTTGAAACTTTTTCCTGGATCTTTTTTCAGTGGCTCATAAGTGGTTAGGTCACTAAGGAGTGTACTAACTTTCTCATGATAGTCTTTCTGGTTCAAAATCACTGTGCACCTTTTGTCTGCTGGGAGGATGATGATGTTTTTGTTCTTGCTAAGAGTGGTGAATGCATCCCTCTCTTCTCTACTGATGTTGGAAAGTGGTGGTTTGGCATTACTGAGACAGGCTGAAACTTTGATTCTGAGTTGTTCTGCTTCAAATTCTTTAATTTTGTTTTTACGGATGGCTGACTCAGTGGCAGTGACCATCTCCACCAGAGGAATTCTAGTTGGTGCCACTGCAACGTTCAGTCCCCTGGCAAGAATCAGTCTTCGGCTGGGTGAGCTGTCAGATAAATGCTTCACCCACTTTTCTGTCTCCCTGTCATGTGTCATGGGGGGCCGAGATGGTGTAGAGGCAGGGCAGCCGGCTCAGGACCGGAAGGTCCCGGGTTCGATCCCCGGTCACTGCATACCTCGTTGTGTCCCTGGGCAAGACACTTAACCCTGAGTTGCTCCCGGTAGGACTGGCTGGCGCCTTGCATGGAAGCCTACCGCTACCGGTGTATGAATGTGTGTATGAATGGGTGGATGGCTGGTACTGTGAAGCGCTTTGGGGCCCCTCATAGGGGGCTGGAAAGCGCTATATAAGTAAGCTCCATTTACCATTTACCATGTAATTGTGTACCAGAGTGTTGTCTTCCACTGAATGTGTGGTTAATGGAATTGTGATGGTGTTGACGAGTTATTAGTAAGTTAAACTTGTTTTGTTGTCGAGTCTTGGACTAACAGAAGATTTCAGTTTTTGTTGTCGAGTCTTGGACTAACAGAAGATTTCAGTTCCAGCCTATTGGGCATGATGCCACTTTGTCTGCATCCAAGGTTGACTCACAAGTGGTTCCTGTAGTCTGCTCTCTTCCTTGCTGTTTTCTCAAACTCTCTAACAAGTTTGAGGCAATCCTGACCAAAGTGGTTCAAACTATCCTGATGCATGCTCAATAATTATTCTCTTATTATTGAGCATGCATCAGGATTCTGTTTTAAGTTAATTTTTATTTTAAGAAACTGTCAAGTATATCTATTAATGGGCAGCATGGTGGCACAACTGGTAGAGCTGCTGCCTCTCAGCGAGAAGGTTGCCGGTTCAAATCCCGGTCCGGGGCCTTTCTGGGTGGAGTTTGCATGTTCTCCCCGTGCATGCGTGGGTTTCCTCCGGGTACTCCGGTTTCCTCCCACAGACCAAAAAACATGCTTGTTAGGCTGATTGGTGACTCTAAATTGACCCTAGGTGTGAGTGTGAGAGTGGATGGTTGTTTGGTGTGAGTGAGACAGGTCCCTCTTGTAAATGAGTCCCCGTGACTCAACGAGGCTAGCCTGTATAAATAAAGGTTGAATGAATTAATGCACTACTAATGGACTTTTCACTTGTTGCTTGTGAACAGTTTGAGTTTTTAGATTTGTGAAAATGTACAGATTTGCACAGTTCGAGTGTTGTCATTGTGTCAATGTCATGAATAAATTTGACATTAAACATAATCCATGGTGAATTGTTACATCTATTTCAGACCCCTTTTTGGCATCTGCATTTGGTAGCAGGCCAAATTGACAAAGACCATGTAGAATAATGTAGTATTTTAATGCCACAGCAGAGAAAGCTTTGTAGTTTTTGTAAGTACCGGTAGGTATAAGAGAAAAATAGCAGTATTGGTATTGGTTATCGGCCAAATTAGTTTTAACATATTGGATATCGATGGCAGCACGGTGGCACAACTCGGCGAGCAGGTCCCTGGTTCAAATCCCGGTCCGGGGGCCTTTCTGGGTGGAGTTTGCATGTTCTGTCCGTGCATGTGTGGGTTTTCTCCAGGTACTCCGGTTTCCTCCCACAGTCCAAAAACATGCATGTTAGGCTGATTGGTAACTCTAAATTGTCCCTAGGTGTGAGTGAGAGAGTGAATGGTTGTTTGTCTTTATGTGGCTCTGTGATGGACTTGCGACCTGTCCAGGGTGTCCCCCGCCCCTCGCAAAGTGATTGCTAGACATGGGCACCAGCGACCCCCATGACCCAATATGGAAGAAGCGGGTAAAGATAATGGATGGATGGATGGATATCGGATATCGGCCAAAAATCCAATATCGTGCATCTCTATTAAGTATTGTTGTTTGTGTCTGCAGGCAGTTCTGTCAGCTCACGACATTGTGGCCCAGAAGAAGTTTGACCCAGTGCTTCCACCCCTTCCAGAGGATTTGGACGATGACTTTGAGGAAGAGTCAGTCAAGATTGTTCGCCTGGTTAAGAACAAGGAACCACTGGTGAGTCCCCAGTATTCTTTCCCTTATGTTAGTTAATTTGTGTGTCAATTTACATGAACAGTGGAATGTTCTATAAGCATGTTCAATATTTTACCAAAATTTTAAGTAAATCTGTTCTTAATAATAATAATGAATTCAATTTATAACGCACTTTTCATTCAATCTTATGCTGTTTGACAGTAATTTCCCAATTTTCATTGTAAATATTCTAAAGACGCGTAGCCATCCCATGAAACTTAAAACCTAAATATTTTGTTCTTTGTCTCCCACCAAGATAAATTACATGTATATATAAATACAACAGCTTTTACTGTCTTGTGGATGTTGCCCCAATATGATTCCTAATATTTTAGGCTACGAAGTACTCAAGCTTGACCAAATGTAATGGACTGTACTTGCATAGCGCCTTTCTTTCTTATTGAGATACTTGAAGCGCTTTACACTACAATCTGTGTCCTCATTTACCCACTCATACAACACTCTACTATATTAATATGTACAAAGTACAAAGACTAAGCAGTGCTTTATCACATTCATACACTGATGGGACACGCATCGGAGGCAATAAGGGGTTCAGTGTCTTGCCCAGGGACACTAATGAGGGGTTCAGCATCTTGCCCAGGGACACTTCAGCCTGTGACTGCTGGTGGAATCGAACCCCCAATTCTTGCATTGGCGGACGACTGCTCTTACCACTCAGCCACAGCCGCCCAAATGTCTTTTCTCTGCTCAGTTGCTGGTTGACTTATGAAAAACTGGACCAAAATCCTTGGGATTTTTCTGAATTTTTTAAAAATTTTATTTTAGTTTGTTGGCTCTGATTGTTTTAGAGCTGGTTGTACTCACTGTGATCAATGTTTGCTAAAATGACCTGTTTCAATCATAGAACAGTGTGAACAGCATTATGTCACATTATATTCACCTTGGTAAACTCAGCACTATGTTCACAGTGAAGCTGTGTAAGTTCGCTGACGGCTGTCGGCACACCTTGGATTTTTCGCGATAAACAATAAATCAATTGATCACATGATAAATGAAAATTATCAACCTCATTTTCATTTATCGGCTTTGTTTCTGACCGGTGTCAGAGCATGGTCCGCATCGCTGGGCAGTAAGTCAGGCTCGTTTCCGGTGAGAGTTGGACTCCGCCAAGGTTGCCCTTTGTCACCGATTCTGTTCATAACTTTTATGGACAGAATTTCTAGGCGCAGCCAAGGTGTTGAGAGGATCCGTTTTGGTGGCCTTAGAATCGCTTCTCTGTTTTTTGCAGATGATGTGGTCCTATTGGCTTCATCAGTTCGTGATCTACAGCTTTCGCTGGAGCGGTTTGCAGCTGAATGTGATGCGGCCGGGATGAGGATCAGTTCCTCCAAATCCGAGGCCATGGTCTTGAGCCGGAAAAGGGTAGCATGCCCTCTCCGGGTCGGGGAGGAGGTCCTGCCCCAAGTGGAGGAGTTTAAGTATCTCGGGGTCTTGTTCACGAATGAGGGAAAACTGGAGCGTGAGATCGATAGGCGGATAGGTGCAGCGTCCGCAGTGAAGCGGGTGCTGTACCGGTCTGTCGTGGTGAAGAGAGAGCTGAGTCAAAAGGCAAAGCTCTCAATTTACCGATCGATCTACGTTCCCACCCTCATCTATGGTCATGAGCTTTGGGTTGTGACCGAAAGAACGAGATCTCGGATACAAGCGGCTGAAATGAGTTTTCTCCGCAGGGTGTCTGGACTCTCCCTTAGAGATAGGGTGAGAAGCTCAGTCATCCGGGAGGGACTCGGAGTAGAGCCGCTGCTTCTCCACATCGAGAGGAGCCAGTTGAGGTGGCTCGGGCATCTGGTTAGGATGCCTCCTGGACGCCTCCCTGGTGAGGTGTTCCGGGCATGTCCCACCGGGAGGAGACCCAGAGGAAGACCCAGGACACGCTGGAGGGACTATGTTTCTCGGCTGGCCTGGGAACGCCTTGGGATTCCCCCAGAGGAGCTGCTCCATGTGGCTGGGGAGAGGGAAGTCTGGGCCTCCCTACTTAGGCTGCTACCCCCGCGACCCGACCCCGGATAAGCGGAAGAAAATGGATGGATGGATGGATTTGTTTCTTCATGTCTCTCTCTTTCTACTGAAGACACTGGATGACAAAAGACTCAACTCCAGTGCTCTTCACTGACCCCTCCCTTTCTCTCTTCTCTTTAAAACCCATTTAAACGTCCAAAATTGTGTTTTTGGATTGTTAAAAGCACTAAGCTGAGAAGCTAAGCTAACAGGCCGACGCTGGGGGGAAAAAAAAAACTCCATCTTGTCGAAGCTCCAAATTTCACGGTTGAAACACGTGCTTTTGTGTAAAAAGTTGTTTGAAAAAAATTGTTGTGTGAAAAAATGCTATGCTGAAGAGCTCAAACCACACCGAGCATCTGCCATTTTTTTCATTCATTCAACCTTTATTTAGTCAGGTAAATCTTTTGAACCTCAAGGGCTCATTTACGAAAGCGACCTGCTAAAACTAAAGAACAATGAACAGCAGTGGTATAATTTCCTTAAACAATAAACAATAAACAAACAAACAATAAACAATAGAAAACAAAAGAGAGAAGAAAAAAAAAAAAAAAAGAAAGTTTTTTTTTTTTTTTTTTTTACAAAGTATCAAAAAACTAGCAAAACATTATAAGGTAGACGTATAAAATCAAAGACAGGAACAGATCTGCATTGGTTTTTGCCAGGATTCCAACAGATTCTGAAAACCATTTAGAGAAGTCAAGGTCGAGAGCTTCAGATCTTTTTGTAAGATATTCCATGAAGCAGGAGCGGAGTAGGAGAAGGCCCTTTTTCCAAGTTCAGTCCTCACTGACGGAACACTGCAGGTAATCATGTCCTGAGAGCGCACACTGTAGCTGCACTCACGCAAAGACATGTAGGAGGAGATGTATGAGGGCAGCAGACCAAGAAGTGATTTGAAGATGAAAATGTACCAGTGGAAGAGTCTGCGTGAGGTTAATGATGTCCAGTTAACCAGTGAATACAGGGTGCAGTGGTGGGTACGATAATCACAACCAGTTATGAATCTTAGTGCACCATGATAGACAACATCCAACATCCGCAGGGTGCTTGTAGGAGCATTCATGTAGAGAATGTCACCGTAATCAATGGAGGGAAGGAAAGTCACAGACACAAGGCGTTTCCTGACATTCAGTGATAGACATGATCTGTTTCTGAAAAAGAAACCCAGTTTAACTTTCAGTTTCTTCACTAGGTTTTCCACGTGGAGTTTAAAAGAGAGATGTGAATCAATCAGGATACCCAGATATTTATAGGAATCAACAAACTCAATAGGGACACCATTTGAAGAAAAAATCAGAGGAGGATCTGCTGGAACCGCCTTCCTATTTGAAAAAAACATCCCTTTTGTTTTATCAGCATTTAGGACAAGTTTGAGACGGAACAAATCTGACTGGATGATGTCAAAAGCAGATTGCAGTAACAGGAAAGCCTTAGCAACTGTTTTAGCTCGGCAGTAAACAACTGTATCATCAGCATAGAAATGTAAGGATGCATCAGGGATGCAGTGACCTACATTAGCTATGTAGATTGTAAAGAGAGTGGGTCCTAAAACTGAGCCTTGTGGTACACCATTTTTAACTGTTAAATAGCTGGAAGAAGTACCGTTATGTTGAACACATTGCATCCGATTGGAAAGATAGTTAGAAAACCAACCGATGGTGTGATCAGAGAAACCGATTTCTGAGAGCTTATGACACAGGATGTTATGATCCACAGTGTCAAAAGCTTTAGACAGGTCTAAGAAAAGTGCAGCACAATAGTCCTTAGCATCCAATGCTTCAACAACATCGTTCAGAACCTTCAGAGAAGCAGTTGTTGTGCTGTGTTTTTTCCTGAAACCAGATTGATGGAGAGGTAAGATGTTAAATGAGTCCAGATAATTTTTGATCTGGGAGTTTATCAGTTTTTCTTGAACCTTGGCTAAGATGCAGAGTTTAGAGATCGGTCGATAATTGTTCAGTGAGGTGGGGTCACCTCCCTTCAGCAAAGGAAGAACAAATGCTGTTTTCCAAGCATCCGGAATGGTGTTTTGGCTTATGGACAGATTAAAGATGTGGGTCACAGGGACTGTGATGATATGAGCAGCCAGCCTTAAGAAATAAGGTGGAAGTTCATCTGGACCTGCAGATTTTTTTGGATCAAGATCATTTAACAGTTTATTTACCTCACTGACTGAGAACGGAGAAAAAGAGAAGGTGTGATTAACAGATGGTTGACTTGTAGAAGGGATTTGATTTGTAGAAGTTTGATTATTAGATAAAGTGGCTGATTTTCCGTTTGTAACTGTGTCAAATAATGAACTAGAAGCAACAAAATGTTTATTGAAACAGTTCAGGATCTCGTGCTTATTTGACACAGGAACAGAGTCAACAAGAAATTGTGATGGGAGGTCAGATGATTGGGGGGTGCCTGAGAGAGATTTAATGGTTTTCCAGAATTTTTTTGGATCATTTAGATTTTTGGAGGTCTGAGATAAGAAGTAGTTACGTTTTGCGGCTTTGATGGCAGTTGTGCATTTATTCCTTAGCTGCCGAAATTTCAACCAATCAGTGTCTGAGTGTGATTTTCTTGCTGCGGCCCAAAGATGATCTCTCCAGTGTAGGAGATCAGCTAGTTCAGGAGTAAACCAGGGGCTGTCACGGCCCTTTATCCTGAACTGCCGGAAAGGTGCGTGTTTGTGATGAGTGCAAAAAGCTTACGGCACCTGGTATTCCCAGGCGGTCTCCCATCCAAGTACTAACCAGGCCCGACCCTGCTTAGCTTCCGAGATCAGACGAGATCGGGCGTGTTCAGGGTGGTATGGCCGTAAACGAAGAATTCACTCACAAATAGGACTTTTAAAGTTTTACCAACAAGGAAACCCGTTGCATGCTAACTGTTGTCCTCAACTTCTTTGTTCATGAAAACAACCATTTAAAGCAGGGCTTCTCAAGAGTTTTGGCTTCAGAGGAGAAAAAAGTTTCAAGGACACACGTCACAACCCTCATGTTTATCAAATCATTTTCTTCAAAATGTCTCTTTAAGGAAATTCTACCATTGCTGTTCATCACTCTTTAGTTTGTTTTTATTCTATCAGGCCGTACTGGAAAGCATCATCAGGTTTGGGATGTCAGCGTGGTATGGCAATCTTTCTGTGCAACTTAAATCTAAACTTCATCGTATGGTACAAACTGCAATGAAGGTGATAGGAAGAACTGATAACTTCTCCCTGCAGTCTATCTATGATGAGTCTGTCCTCAGACTTGCACGGAGGGTACTGTCTGACCCCGCTCACATCCTGAACTCACAATACGAACTGTTACCATCTGGCAAACGGTTTAGAGTCCCTGCTTTTAGACTTAACCGATTTAAAAATTCTTTTATCCCCACATCGATCAGATTGTTAAATAAAGTAGGTATATAGTAAGTTTTCCATGATGCTGCTGATGCTCTGGTCTGATTGTTGTTTCATTTACTGCTGGATGTATGTGGGAATGTGCAAAATGTGTTTTTATTGAGCATTGAATGGTCTTATTGAGCAATGTGTGTTTTTAAAAGCAATGTGTTTTTAACTGAGCAATAGGTTTTTATTTTATATGCTTTTAAATTGTTTTGTGTTCATGTGACTGTATTGTTGGTAGAAGTGTTGTTTGGCGTACGATGTCCAAGACAAATTTCTCCTTGGGGACAATAAAGTATATATCTATCTATCTATCTATCTAGCAGGTCGCTCTTGTAAATGAGTCCACGAGACTCAACGAGATTTACCTGACTAAATAAAGGTTGAAAGAATGAAAAACAGTGTCAAAAACCACTTCAAAAACTTTACCTATTCACATAATGAACATAATAAATGTATTGAAAGCAGCCAAGAAGGTTGAAGAGAATTGATCAATTTGCCCAAGGCTGTTAAAAGGCCAGTCCAGATGAGCCCAAAGAGTAAAAGTGATTGTGTTCCTCCAGTTGTTTTACATTTGTTAAGTGTGTGAGTAGAGGCACAAGAGCACCCCCTGGTGGGCAGTGTGATGAGTGCAAAAAGCTTACGGCACCTGGTATTCCCAGGCGGTCTCCCATCCAAGTACTAACCAGGCCCGACCCTGCTTAGCTTCCGAGATCAGACGAGATCGGGCGTGTTCAGGGTGGTATGGCCGTAAACGAAGAATTCACTCACAAATAGGACTTTTAAAGTGTTACCAACAAGGAAACCCGTTGCATGTTAACTGTTGTCCTCAACTTCTTTGTTCATGAAAACAACCATTTAAAGCAGGGCTTCTCAAGAGTTTTGGCTTCAGAGGAGAAAAAAGTTTCAAGGACACACGTCACAACCCTCATGTTTATCAAATCATTTTCTTCAAAATGTCTCTTTAAGGAAATTCTACCATTGCTGTTCATCACTCTTTAGTTTGTAGCAGGTCGCTCTTGTAAATGAGTCCACGAGACTCAACGAGATTTACCTGACTAAATAAAGGTTGAAAGAATGAAAAACAGTGTCAAAAACCACTTCAAAAACTTTACCTATTCACATAATGAACATAATAAATGTATTGAAAGCAGCCAAGAAGGTTGAAGAGAATTGATCAATTTGCCCAAGGCTGTTAAAAGGCCAGTCCAGATGAGCCCAAAGAGTAAAAGTGATTGTGTTCCTCCAGTTGTTTTACATTTGTTAAGTGTGTGAGTAGAGGCACAAGAGCACCCCCTGGTGGGCAGTGTGATGAGTGCAAAAAGCTTACGGCACCTGGTATTCCCAGGCGGTCTCCCATCCAAGTACTAACCAGGCCCGACCCTGCTTAGCTTCCGAGATCAGACGAGATCGGGCGTGTTCAGGGTGGTATGGCCGTAAACGAAGAATTCACTCACAAATAGGACTTTTAAAGTGTTACCAACAGGGAAACCCGTTGCATGTTAACTGTTGTCCTCAACTTCTTTGTTCATGAAAACAACCATTTAAAGCAGGGCTTCTCAAGAGTTTTGGCTTCAGAGGAGAAAAAAGTTTCAAGGACCAGTGGTGTCAAAAGTATTCACATTCATTACTCAAGTAGAAGTATAGATACTGGGATTTAAAATTACTTCTGTAGAAGTAGAAGTATCAACTCTAGCTTTTTACTCAAGTAAAAGTAAAAAAGTACTGGTTTCAAAAACTACTTAAAAGTATAAAAGTAAAAGTAGCGTAAGAAAAAGCAACAACAAAGTGTTACGTGATACGGATACGTGTTTTTGAATTATAAAAATATGTATAAACAAATTATTACACAATTAACCATTTATTTTTAGTGCAAATAGAATTGCCAGAAACAAACATATCTTTTGAAAATTATGTATCTTTCTTAAACAGACCTCTGTCCTGCTTAATAACTTAAAACAGTATTAAATAACAAAAAATCAATACGAACATTCTGTAATAGTGCATTTAGTGCAACGTGCAAATAAAGTTTGTAGTAAATTTGTAAACATAAACACATTGTGCCTCAAAGGCCATGGCTTTCCACTTGTAGTAAAAATAAAAAACTTGTAAACTAAAACAGTGGAACGTTACATTATGGAGTCAACCTATTTTTTCCATTTGTATTTCTGCTGAGATCGTGCTGCAGCAAGGAGTGCTCTGTTTTTCAGTGCCAAAGAGTAAAACTCTGAGCAAGACATTTCATAATTTAGACTGACAATGAGCTCACTTCTAATTAGTTCAGTAGAACATTTGTTTCGCACATCAGTCCACTTACTTTTCATGAAAGAGAAAATCCTTTCCACAAACCCAGTGGAAGATGGGATGCTGAGGACAAAGGATACAACAGCTGGATGTTGGAGAGGTCAGCTGCCTGAAGAACTTGCATCCACTTCTCTGCTGTTCCCTGGGACTGCCACCTTTCTTTCTCCTGAGGTGAGGTGGTGAGGTGGTCTATCAGGCTGTTTGCAGTCACACATTCCTCATACAGCTCATCCATAGACATGTTCAGCCTGCCAAAAGGTGTTAAAGTTCATTAGTGATACATAGCCTAGGTTATGTAGTGATAAATAAATGGAAAAACGTGTATTGTTTATATTTATAATTTAGCATTGTATTTAAACTACATTTTGAAATGTATTTATTAATTTACCTATATGAACTGTTTTTTTAAAGATGGACAAGGTTGTATGTTTGCATAAAGTAAATTCACAATTATGTATTTATTTGTACGTGTCAATTGTACACTTTTGTTTATAACTATCAATAATTAAACATGGTTCACCACTACACTGGAAATTATTGAATTTTTACCTGCCAACCAGGTGAAGACTTTCAGTGATCTTCTCCACTTCCTCAAAGGATATTTTTCCAGATGGCAGTTTTTTTTTTTTTTTACATACCATATCTGCCTCTGGTGTTGCCCGGTGCAGAACAAATTGGTCAAGGGTTCTCCTGGTTTTGTTGTCTTTCACGTTTATATTTATTATACAACATTAGTATGTTACTAGGTCACTAGAAGTCAGTAATCAACTGATAAAAAAAAAAAAATCTTTCAGCTTACCTCAATATTAGGCATGTAACGTTGTACGAGATCTCGCGATATTAAACTCCCGCGATATCTCTCGTTGAGGTAACGTTGTCTCGCGAGACGCTAATGCTAGCGCTAGCAGAGCCCCTAGCCAGTCAGCGTCACGGACAGCATGGCTTCGCCGGATGAAGTTGCTATAGAAGACGCCCCAACTACTGATTACAGTCCCGCAGACGCCTCTACATTGATGGAGGGTCCCAGCGCTGCCGACGCTGCCCCGGATGTAAAGACACACGTAAACACCGGTGTGACCGGTGTTGCCAGATAGAGTCCCACCCACCCAAAGCACTCTTTACCCGCAAAAGTCAGAAGGAAAATCGCGGTGAACCGCCCAATCTGGCAACACTGGTGAGTGACGACGGCTGCTGAAGCGGATATTATGTTCAATTTTTGGAAAGTCCTGCGTGAATATCTATATTCTACAAAAAAAAAACGGCAAAATGAAAGAAAAGTAACGAGGCTATTTTTAAAAAGTAAGGAGTAGAAAGTACCAGTAATTGCGTGAAAATGTAAGAAGTAGAAGTAGAAAGTAGGCTGAAAAATAATTACTTTACTAAAGTATAGATAACTAAAATTTGTACTTAAGTAAAGTAACGAAGTATTTATACTTCGTTACTTGACACCTCTGTCAAGGACACACGTCACAACCCTCATGTTTATCAAATCATTTTCTTCAAAATGTCTCTTTAAGGAAATTCTACCATTGCTGTTCATCATTCTTTAGTTTGTAGCAGGTCGCTCTTGTAAATGAGTCCACGAGACTCAACGAGATTTACCTGACTAAATAAAGGTTGAAAGAATGAAAAACAGTGTCAAAAACCACTTCAAAAACTTTACCTATTCACATAATGAACATAATAAATGTATTGAAAGCAGCCAAGAAGGTTGAAGAGAATTGATCAATTTGCCCAAGGCTGTTAAAAGGCCAGTCCAGATGAGCCCAAAGAGTAAAAGTGATTGTGTTCCTCCAGTTGTTTTACATTTGTTAAGTGTGTGAGTAGAGGCACAAGAGCACCCCCTGGTGGGCAGTGTGATGAGTGCAAAAAGCTTACGGCACCTGGTATTCCCAGGCGGTCTCCCATCCAAGTACTAACCAGGCCCGACCCTGCTTAGCTTCCGAGATCAGACGAGATCGGGCGTGTTCAGGGTGGTATGGCCGTAAACGAAGAATTCACTCACAAATAGGACTTTTAAAGTGTTACCAACAGGGAAACCCGTTGCATGTTAACTGTTGTCCTCAACTTCTTTGTTCATGAAAACAACCATTTAAAGCAGGGCTTCTCAAGAGTTTTGGCTTCAGAGGAGAAAAAAGTTTCAAGGACACACGTCACAACCCTCATGTTTATCAAATCATTTTCTTCAAAATGTCTCTTTAAGGAAATTCTACCATTGCTGTTCATCACTCTTTAGTTTGTAGCAGGTCGCTCTTGTAAATGAGTCCACGAGACTCAACGAGATTTACCTGACTAAATAAAGGTTGAAAGAATGAAAAACAGTGTCAAAAACCACTTCAAAAACTTTACCTATTCACATAATGAACATAATAAATGTATTGAAAGCAGCCAAGAAGGTTGAAGAGAATTGATCAATTTGCCCAAGGCTGTTAAAAGGCCAGTCCAGATGAGCCCAAAGAGTAAAAGTGATTGTGTTCCTCCAGTTGTTTTACATTTGTTAAGTGTGTGAGTAGAGGCACAAGAGCACCCCCTGGTGGGCAGTGTGATGAGTGCAAAAAGCTTACGGCACCTGGTATTCCCAGGCGGTCTCCCATCCAAGTACTAACCAGGCCCGACCCTGCTTAGCTTCCGAGATCAGACGAGATAATAATAATAATAATAATAATAATTGTCGGGCGTGTTCAGGGTGGTATGGCCGTAAACGAAGAATTCACTCACAAATAGGACTTTTAAAGTGTTACCAACAGGGAAACCCGTTGCATGTTAACTGTTGTCCTCAACTTCTTTGTTCATGAAAACAACCATTTAAAGCAGGGCTTCTCAAGAGTTTTGGCTTCAGAGGAGAAAAAAGTTTCAAGGACACACGTCACAACCCTCATGTTTATCAAATCATTTTCTTCAAAATGTCTCTTTAAGGAAATTCTACCATTGCTGTTCATCACTCTTTAGTTTGTAGCAGGTCGCTCTTGTAAATGAGTCCACGAGACTCAACGAGATTTACCTGACTAAATAAAGGTTGAAAGAATGAAAAACAGTGTCAAAAACCACTTCAAAAACTTTACCTATTCACATAATGAACATAATAAATGTATTGAAAGCAGCCAAGAAGGTTGAAGAGAATTGATCAATTTGCCCAAGGCTGTTAAAAGGCCAGTCCAGATGAGCCCAAAGAGTAAAAGTGATTGTGTTCCTCCAGTTGTTTTACATTTGTTAAGTGTGTGAGTAGAGGCACAAGAGCACCCCCTGGTGGGCAGTGTGATGAGTGCAAAAAGCTTACGGCACCTGGTATTCCCAGGCGGTCTCCCATCCAAGTACTAACCAGGCCCGACCCTGCTTAGCTTCCGAGATCAGACGAGATCGGGCGTGTTCAGGGTGGTATGGCCGTAAACGAAGAATTCACTCACAAATAGGACTTTTAAAGTGTTACCAACAGGGAAACCCGTTGCATGTTAACTGTTGTCCTCAACTTCTTTGTTCATGAAAACAACCATTTAAAGCAGGGCTTCTCAAGAGTTTTGGCTTCAGAGGAGAAAAAAGTTTCAAGGACACACGTCACAACCCTCATGTTTATCAAATCATTTTCTTCAAAATGTCTCTTTAAGGAAATTCTACCATTGCTGTTCATCACTCTTTAGTTTGTAGCAGGTCGCTCTTGTAAATGAGTCCACGAGACTCAACGAGATTTACCTGACTAAATAAAGGTTGAAAGAATGAAAAACAGTGTCAAAAACCACTTCAAAAACTTTACCTATTCACATAATGAACATAATAAATGTATTGAAAGCAGCCAAGAAGGTTGAAGAGAATTGATCAATTTGCCCAAGGCTGTTAAAAGGCCAGTCCAGATGAGCCCAAAGAGTAAAAGTGATTGTGTTCCTCCAGTTGTTTTACATTTGTTAAGTGTGTGAGTAGAGGCACAAGAACACCCCCTGGTGGGCAGTGTGATGAGTGCAAAAAGCTTACGGCACCTGGTATTCCCAGGCGGTCTCCCATCCAAGTACTAACCAGGCCCGACCCTGCTTAGCTTCCGAGATCAGACGAGATAATAATAATAATAATAATAATAATTGTCGGGCGTGTTCAGGGTGGTATGGCCGTAAACGAAGAATTCACTCACAAATAGGACTTTTAAAGTGTTACCAACAGGGAAACCCGTTGCATGTTAACTGTTGTCCTCAACTTCTTTGTTCATGAAAACAACCATTTAAAGCAGGGCTTCTCAAGAGTTTTGGCTTCAGAGGAGAAAAAAGTTTCAAGGACACACGTCACAACCCTCATGTTTATCAAATCATTTTCTTCAAAATGTCTCTTTAAGGAAATTCTACCATTGCTGTTCATCACTCTTTAGTTTGTAGCAGGTCGCTCTTGTAAATGAGTCCACGAGACTCAACGAGATTTACCTGACTAAATAAAGGTTGAAAGAATGAAAAACAGTGTCAAAAACCACTTCAAAAACTTTACCTATTCACATAATGAACATAATAAATGTATTGAAAGCAGCCAAGAAGGTTGAAGAGAATTGATCAATTTGCCCAAGGCTGTTAAAAGGCCAGTCCAGATGAGCCCAAAGAGTAAAAGTGATTGTGTTCCTCCAGTTGTTTTACATTTGTTAAGTGTGTGAGTAGAGGCACAAGAGCACCCCCTGGTGGGCAGTGTGATGAGTGCAAAAAGCTTACGGCACCTGGTATTCCCAGGCGGTCTCCCATCCAAGTACTAACCAGGCCCGACCCTGCTTAGCTTCCGAGATCAGACGAGATCGGGCGTGTTCAGGGTGGTATGGCCGTAAACGAAGAATTCACTCACAAATAGGACTTTTAAAGTGTTACCAACAGGGAAACCCGTTGCATGTTAACTGTTGTCCTCAACTTCTTTGTTCATGAAAACAACCATTTAAAGCAGGGCTTCTCAAGAGTTTTGGCTTCAGAGGAGAAAAAAGTTTCAAGGACACACGTCACAACCCTCATGTTTATCAAATCATTTTCTTCAAAATGTCTCTTTAAGGAAATTCTACCATTGCTGTTCATCACTCTTTAGTTTGTAGCAGGTCGCTCTTGTAAATGAGTCCACGAGACTCAACGAGATTTACCTGACTAAATAAAGGTTGAAAGAATGAAAAACAGTGTCAAAAACCACTTCAAAAACTTTACCTATTCACATAATGAACATAATAAATGTATTGAAAGCAGCCAAGAAGGTTGAAGAGAATTGATCAATTTGCCCAAGGCTGTTAAAAGGCCAGTCCAGATGAGCCCAAAGAGTAAAAGTGATTGTGTTCCTCCAGTTGTTTTACATTTGATAAGTGTGTGAGTAGAGGCACAAGAGCACCCCCTGGTGGGCAGTGTTTTTTTTTTTCATTCAACCCTTATTTAGTCAGGTAAATCTTTTGAACCTCAAGGGCTCATTTACGAAAGCGACCTGCTAAAACTAAAGAACAATGAACAGCAGTGGTATAATTTCCTTAAACAATAAACAATAAACAAACAAACAATAAACAATAGAAAACAAAAGAGAGAAGAAAAAAAAACAAAAGAAAGTTTTTTTTTTTTTTACAAAGTATCAAAAAACTAGCAAAACATTATAAGGTAGACGTATAAAATCAAAGACAGGAACAGATCTGCATTGGTTTTTGCCAGGATTCCAACAGATTCTGAAAACCATTTAGAGAAGTCAAGGTCGAGAGCTTCAGATCTTTTTGTAAGATATTCCATGAAGCAGGAGCGGAGTAGGAGAAGGCCCTTTTTCCAAGTTCAGTCCTCACTGACGGAACACTGCAGGTAATCATGTCCTGAGAGCGCACACTGTAGCTGCACTCACGCAAAGACATGTAGGAGGAGATGTATGAGGGCAGCAGACCAAGAAGTGATTTAAAGATGAAAATGTACCAGTGGAAGAGTCTGCGTGAGGTTAATGATGTCCAGTTAACCAGTGAATACAGGGTGCAGTGGTGGGTACGATAATCACAACCAGTTATGAATCTTAGTGCACCATGATAGACAACATCCAACATCCGCAGGGTGCTTGTAGGAGCATTCATGTAGAGAATGTCACCGTAATCAATGGAGGGAAGGAAAGTCACAGACACAAGGCGTTTCCTGACATTCAGTGATAGACATGATCTGTTTCTGAAAAAGAAACCCAGTTTAACTTTCAGTTTCTTCACTAGGTTTTCCACGTGGAGTTTAAAAGAGAGATGTGAATCAATCAGGATACCCAGATATTTATAGGAATCAACAAACTCAATAGGGACACCATTTGAAGAAAAAATCAGAGGAGGATCTGCTGGAACCGCCTTCCTATTTGAAAAAAACATCCCTTTTGTTTTATCAGCATTTAGGACAAGTTTGAGACGGAACAAATCTGACTGGATGATGTCAAAAGCAGATTGCAGTAACAGGAAAGCCTTAGCAACTGTTTTAGCTCGGCAGTAAACAACTGTATCATCAGCATAGAAATGTAAGGATGCATCAGGGATGCAGTGACCTACATTAGCTATGTAGATTGTAAAGAGAGTGGGTCCTAAAACTGAGCCTTGTGGTACACCATTTTTAACTGTTAAATAGCTGGAAGAAGTACCGTTATGTTGAACACATTGCCTCCGATTGGAAAGATAGTTAGAAAACCAACCGATGGTGTGATCAGAGAAACCGATTTCTGAGAGCTTATGACACAGGATGTTATGATCCACAGTGTCAAAAGCTTTAGACAGGTCTAAGAAAAGTGCAGCACAATAGTCCTTAGCATCCAATGCTTCAACAACATCATTCAGAACCTTCAGAGAAGCAGTTGTTGTGCTGTGTTTTTTCCTGAAACCAGATTGATGGAGAGGTAAGATGTTAAATGAGTCCAGATAATTTTTGATCTGGGAGTTTATCAGTTTTTCTTGAACCTTGGCTAAGATGCAGAGTTTAGAGATCGGTCGATAATTGTTCAGTGAGGTGGGGTCACCTCCCTTCAGCAAAGGAAGAACAAATGCTGTTTTCCAAGCATCCGGAATGGTGTTTTGGCTTATGGACAGATTAAAGATGTGGGTCACAGGGACTGTGATGATATGAGCAGCCAGCCTTAAGAAATAAGGTGGAAGTTCATCTGGACCTGCAGATTTTTTTGGATCAAGATCATTTAACAGTTTATTTACCTCACTGACTGAGAACGGAGAAAAAGAGAAGGTGTGATTAACAGATGGTTGACTTGTAGAAGGGATTTGATTTGTAGAAGTTTGATTATTAGATAAAGTGGCTGATTTTCCGTTTGTAACTGTGTCAAATAATGAACTAGAAGCAACAAAATGTTTATTGAAACAGTTCAGGATCTCGTGCTTATTTGACACAGGAACAGAGTCAACAAGAAATTGTGATGGGAGGTCAGATGATTGGGGGGTGCCTGAGAGAGATTTAATGGTTTTCCAGAATTTTTTTGGATCATTTAGATTTTTGGAGGTCTGAGATAAGAAGTAGTTACGTTTTGCGGCTTTGATGGCAGTTGTGCATTTATTCCTTAGCTGCCGAAATTTCAACCAATCAGTGTCTGAGTGTGATTTTCTTGCTGCGGCCCAAAGATGATCTCTCCAGTGTAGGAGATCAGCTAGTTCAGGAGTAAACCAGGGGCTGTCACGGCCCTTTATCCTGAACTGCCGGAAAGGTGCGTGTTTGTGATGAGTGCAAAAAGCTTACGGCACCTGGTATTCCCAGGCGGTCTCCCATCCAAGTACTAACCAGGCCCGACCCTGCTTAGCTTCCGAGATCAGACGAGATCGGGCGTGTTCAGGGTGGTATGGCCGTAAACGAAGAATTCACTCACAAATAGGACTTTTAAAGTTTTACCAACAAGGAAACCCGTTGCATGCTAACTGTTGTCCTCAACTTCTTTGTTCATGAAAACAACCATTTAAAGCAGGGCTTCTCAAGAGTTTTGGCTTCAGAGGAGAAAAAAGTTTCAAGGACACACGTCACAACCCTCATGTTTATCAAATCATTTTCTTCAAAATGTCTCTTTAAGGAAATTCTACCATTGCTGTTCATCACTCTTTAGTTTGTAGCAGGTCGCTCTTGTAAATGAGTCCACGAGACTCAACGAGATTTACCTGACTAAATAAAGGTTGAAAGAATGAAAAACAGTGTCAAAAACCACTTCAAAAACTTTACCTATTCACATAATGAACATAATAAATGTATTGAAAGCAGCCAAGAAGGTTGAAGAGAATTGATCAATTTGCCCAAGGCTGTTAAAAGGCCAGTCCAGATGAGCCCAAAGAGTAAAAGTGATTGTGTTCCTCCAGTTGTTTTACATTTGATAAGTGTGTGAGTAGAGGCACAAGAGCACCCCCTGGTGGGCAGTGTGATGAGTGCAAAAAGCTTACGGCACCTGGTCTTCCCAGGCGGTCTCCCATTCAAGTACTAACCAGGCCCGACTCTGCTTAGCTTCCGAGATCGGGCGTGTTCAGGGTGGTATGGCCGTAAACGAAGACTTACCTCACAAATAGGACTTTTAAAGTGTTACCAACAAGGAAACCCGTTGCATGTTAACTGTTGTCCTCAACTTCTTTGTTCATGAAAACAACCATTTAAAGCAGGGCTTCTCAAGAGTTTTGGCTTCAGAGGAGAAAAAAGTTTCAAGGACACACGTCACAACCCTCATGTTTATCAAATCATTTTCTTCAAAATGTCTCTTTAAGGAAATTCTACCATTGCTGTTCATCACTCTTTAGTTTGTAGCAGGTCGCTCTTGTAAATGAGTCCACGAGACTCAACGAGATTTACCTGGCTAAATAAAGGTTGAAAGAATGAAAAACAGTGTCAAAAAACACTTCAAAAACTTGAACTATTCACATAATGAACATAATAAATGTATTGAAAGCAGCCAAGAAGGTTGAAGAGAATTGATCAATTTGCCCAAGGCTGTTAAAAGGCCAGTCCAGATGAGCCCAAAGAGTAAAAGTGAATGTGTTCCTCCAGTTGTTTTGCATTTGTTAAAAGCAAGTGTGTGAGGCACAAGAGCAGCCCCTGGTGGGCAGTGTGATAAGTGCAAAATGCTTACGGCACCTGGTATTCCCAGGCGGTCTCCCATCCAAGTACTAACCAGGCCCGACCCTGCTTAGCTTCCGAGATCAGACGAGATCGGGCGTGTTCAGGGTGGTATGGCCGTAAACGAAGAATTCACTCACAAATAGGACTTTTAAAGTTTTACCAACAGGGAAACCCGTTGCATGCTAACTGTTGTCCTCAACTTCTTTGTTCATGAAAACAACCATTTAAAGCAGGGCTTCTCAAGAGTTTTGGCTTCAGAGGAGAAAAAAGTTTCAAGGACACACGTCACAACCCTCATGTTTATCAAATCATTTTCTTCAAAATGTCTCTTTAAGGAAATTCTACCATTGCTGTTCATCACTCTTTAGTTTGTAGCAGGTCGCTCTTGTAAATGAGTCCACGAGACTCAATGAGATTTACCTGACTAAATAAAGGTTGAATGAATGAAAAACAGTGTCAAAAACCACTTTAAAACTTGAACTATTCACATAATGAACATACTAAATGTATTGAAAGCAGCCAAGATGGTTTAAGAGAATTGATCGATTTGCCCAAGGCTGTTAAAAGGCCAGTCCAGATGAGCCCAAAGAGTAAAAGTGAATGTGTTCCTCCAGTTGTTTTGCATTTGTTAAAAGCAAGTGTGTGAGGCACAAGAGCAGCCCCTGGTGGGCAGTGTGATAAGTGCAAAATGCTTACGGCACCTGGTATTCCCAGGCGGTCTCCCATCCAAGTACTAACCAGGCCCGACCCTGCTTAGCTTCCGAGATCAGACGAGATCGGGCGTGTTCAGGGTGGTATGGCCGTAAACGAAAAATTCACTCACAAATAGGACTTTTAAAGTTTTACCAACAATGAAACCCGTTGCATGCTAACTGTTGTCCTCAACTTCTTTGTTCATGAAAACAACCATTTAAAGCAGGGCTTCTCAAGAGTTTTGGCTTCAGAGGAGAAAAAAGTTTCAAGGACACACGTCACAACCCTCATGTTTATCAAATCATTTTCTTCAAAATGTCTCTTTAAGGAAATTCTACCATTGCTGTTCATCACTCTTTAGTTTGTAGCAGGTCGCTCTTGTAAATGAGTCCACGAGACTCAATGAGATTTACCTGACTAAATAAAGGTTGAATGAATGAAAAACAGTGTCAAAAACCACTTTAAAACTTGAACTATTCACATAATGAACATACTAAATGTATTAAAAGCAGCCAAGAAGGTTGAAGAGAATTGATCGATTTGCCCAAGGCTGTTAAAAGGCCAGTCCAGATGAGCCCAAAGAGTAAAAGTGAATGTGTTCCTCCAGTTGTTTTGCATTTGTTAAAAGCAAGTGTGTGAGGCACAAGAGCAAACCCTGGTGGGCAGTGTGATGAGTGCAAAATGCTTACGGCACCTGGTATTCCCAGGCGGTCTCCCATCCAAGTACTAACCAGGCCCGACCCTGCTTAGCTTCCGAGATCAGACGAGATCGGGCGTGTTCAGGGTGGTATGGCCGTAAACGAAGGATTAACTCACAAATGGGACTTTTAAAGTTTTACCAACAATGAAACCCGTTGCATGCTAACTGTTGTCCTCAACTTCTTTGTTCATGAAAACAACCATTTAAAGCAGGGCTTCTCAAGAGTTTTGGCTTCAGAGGAGAAAAAAGTTTCAAGGACACACGTCACAACCCTCATGTTTATCAAATCATTGTCTTCAAAATGTCTCTTTAAGGAAATTCTACCATTGCTGTTCATCACTCTTTAGTTTGTAGCAGGTCGCTCTTGTAAATGAGTCCACGAGACTCAATGAGATTTACCTGACTAAATAAAGGTTGAATGAATGAAAAACAGTGTCAAAAACCACTTTAAAACTTTACCCATTCACATAATGAACATACTAAATGTATTGAAAGCAGCCAAGAAGGTTGAAGAGAATTGATCGATTTGCCCAAGGCTGTTAAAAGGCCAGTCCAGATGAGCCCAAAGAGTAAAAGTGAATGTGTTCCTCCAGTTGTTTTGCATTTGTTAAAAGCAAGTGTGTGAGGCACAAGAGCAGCCCCTGGTGGGCAGTGTGATAAGTGCAAAAAGCTTACGGCACCTGGTATTCCCAGGCGGTCTCCCATCCAAGTACTAACCAGGCCCGACCCTGCTTAGCTTCCGAGATCAGACGAGATCGGGCGTGTTCAGGGTGGTATGGCCGTAAACGAAGAATTCACTCACAAATAGGACTTTTAAAGTGTTACCAACAGGGAAACCCGTTGCATGTTAACTGTTGTCCTCAACTTCTTTGTTCATGAAAACAACCATTTAAAGCAGGGCTTCTCAAGAGTTTTGGCTTCAGAGGAGAAAAAAGTTTCAAGGACACACGTCACAACCCTCATGTTTATCAAATCATTTTCTTCAAAATGTCTCTTTAAGGAAATTCTACCATTGCTGTTCATCACTCTTTAGTTTGTAGCAGGTCGCTCTTGTAAATGAGTCCACGAGACTCAACGAGATTTACCTGACTAAATAAAGGTTGAAAGAATGAAAAACAGTGTCAAAAACCACTTCAAAAACTTTACCTATTCACATAATGAACATAATAAATGTATTGAAAGCAGCCAAGAAGGTTGAAGAGAATTGATCAATTTGCCCAAGGCTGTTAAAAGGCCAGTCCAGATGAGCCCAAAGAGTAAAAGTGATTGTGTTCCTCCAGTTGTTTTACATTTGTTAAGTGTGTGAGTAGAGGCACAAGAGCACCCCCTGGTGGGCAGTGTGATGAGTGCAAAAAGCTTACGGCACCTGGTATTCCCAGGCGGTCTCCCATCCAAGTACTAACCAGGCCCGACCCTGCTTAGCTTCCGAGATCAGACGAGATCGGGCGTGTTCAGGGTGGTATGGCCGTAAACGAAGAATTCACTCACAAATAGGACTTTTAAAGTGTTACCAACAGGGAAACCCGTTGCATGTTAACTGTTGTCCTCAACTTCTTTGTTCATGAAAACAACCATTTAAAGCAGGGCTTCTCAAGAGTTTTGGCTTCAGAGGAGAAAAAAGTTTCAAGGACACACGTCACAACCCTCATGTTTATCAAATCATTTTCTTCAAAATGTCTCTTTAAGGAAATTCTACCATTGCTGTTCATCACTCTTTAGTTTGTAGCAGGTCGCTCTTGTAAATGAGTCCACGAGACTCAATGAGATTTACCTGACTAAATAAAGGTTGAATGAATGAAAAACAGTGTCAAAAACCACTTTAAAACTTGAACTATTCACATAATGAACATACTAAATGTATTGAAAGCAGCCAAGAAGGTTGAAGAGAATTGATCGATTTGCCCAAGGCTGTTAAAAGGCCAGTCCAGATGAGCCCAAAGAGTAAAAGTGAATGTGTTCCTCCAGTTGTTTTGCATTTGTTAAAAGCAAGTGTGTGAGGCACAAGAGCAGCCCCTGGTGGGCAGTGTGATAAGTGCAAAATGCTTACGGCACCTGGTATTCCCAGGCGGTCTCCCATCCAAGTACTAACCAGGCCCGACCCTGCTTAGCTTCCGAGATCAGACGAGATCGGGCGTGTTCAGGGTGGTATGGCCGTAAACGAAAAATTCACTCACAAATAGGACTTTTAAAGTTTTACCAACAATGAAACCCGTTGCATGCTAACTGTTGTCCTCAACTTCTTTGTTCATGAAAACAACCATTTAAAGCAGGGCTTCTCAAGAGTTTTGGCTTCAGAGGACAAAAAAGTTTCAAGGACACACGTCACAACCCTCATGTTTATCAAATCATTTTCTTCAAAATGTCTCTTTAAGGAAATTCTACCATTGCTGTTCATCACTCTTTAGTTTGTAGCAGGTCGCTCTTGTAAATGAGTCCACGAGACTCAATGAGATTTACCTGACTAAATAAAGGTTGAAAGAATGAAAAACAGTGTCAAAAACCACTTTAAAAACTTTACCTATTCACATAATGAACATAATAAATGTATTGAAAGCTGCCAAGAAGGTTGAAGAGAATTGATCAATTTGCCCAAGGCTGTTAAAAGGCCAGTCCAGATGAGCCCAAAGAGTAAAAGTGATTGTGTTCCTCCAGTTGTTTTACATTTGTTAAGTGTGTGAGTAGAGGCACAAGAGCACCCCCTGGTGGGCAGTGTGATGAGTGCAAAAAGCTTACGGCACCTGGTATTCCCAGGCGGTCTCCCATTCAAGTACTAACCAGGCCCGACTCTGCTTAGCTTCCGAGATCGGGCGTGTTCAGGGTGGTATGGCCGTAAACGAAGACTTACCTCACAAATAGGACTTTTAAAGTGTTACCAACAAGGAAACCCGTTGCATGTTAACTGTTGTCCTCAACTTCTTTGTTCATGAAAACAACCATTTAAAGCAGGGCTTCTCAAGAGTTTTGGCTTCAGAGGAGAAAAAAGTTTCAAGGACACACGTCACAACCCTCATGTTTATCAAATCATTTTCTTCAAAATGTCTCTTTAAGGAAATTCTACCATTGCTGTTCATCACTCTTTAGTTTGTAGCAGGTCGCTCTTGTAAATGAGTCCACGAGACTCAACGAGATTTACCTGGCTAAATAAAGGTTGAAAGAATGAAAAACAGTGTCAAAAAACACTTCAAAAACTTGAACTATTCACATAATGAACATAATAAATGTATTGAAAGCAGCCAAGAAGGTTGAAGAGAATTGATCAATTTGCCCAAGGCTGTTAAAAGGCCAGTCCACATGAGCCCAAAGAGTAAAAGTGAATGTGTTCCTCCAGTTGTTTTGCATTTGTTAAAAGCAAGTGTGTGAGGCACAAGTAATCCAAGATGGCTGCTGGTTGTAGATGTGGTTTTGTTGGGCTCCACATTCCAGCCAGCTTTACATCTAGTTTTAATGTGATTTTGGTATATCTGTTATTATATCTCCTGGATATTTTTTCTACATTTGGCTCTGTTATGGTGGGTGTTCTTCAACACCTTTGGACATTGCAGCTGTTTCACCAGGAAGACCAAACGATCATCAGGAGACACAAAGGCCAAAAACAAAGAAAGGGCGTGGTGGTTGTTTGTTTGCTGTGTTTTTGGTTACTGCTCACCCCGTTCAGGCAAAGTCAGAGCCAAATGACCACAGCAAAAACTTCTCTACAAACGGACAATGAACTTCATTTTTTTGGACATGGTTATTTAGTACTTTTCTCTAACCTTTGGCAAAATGGCAACAGAGTCGATCCACCAGTCCAGCTCAGCCATCACAAGGTAAATACCAAGGTTCACCTGAGGAACATCTTAATGGTTTTGCTTCTGTTGAGTGGGGACGTACACCTTAACCCAGGTCCAACCATCCAGCTTAATGGTGGAGCCACGACTCTCAGGAATCCCCCAATTGCAACTGACACCTGCGTCATTGGGAACACCCACGTCACGCAGAAGATCGAGACAAGTCTGGTGGGGACAATAAATCAGCTGCTTGATATCCCCCCGGTGGGGCTGGAAGGTTCCCCTGGCCTGATGGAGAAGTGGAACAATGGAACCTCATCCCGACGGAACATCTCAAGTCAACAGCAGCTGGTGGAGTACCAGCACACCGGTACGGTGCCTCAGCAGGAGAGAGGGAAGAAAGGAAAGGTGACAACAAGCTGCATTTCTCACACAGACAAACCCTGCAGGTACTTTCAAACTGTTAATCATGCCAAAATAATCTGGGACAAGAACACCAAACTTAAAGGAATTGTCGGAGGACATTTAAACATAAGGAGCATTTTTTCAAAGGTAGATCAGATTCAACACCTGCTGACAAACTCCAACCTGGACTTTTTGGCTCTCAGTGAAACCTGGTTGAATGATCATGTGCCCACTCACATTATTGATGTTCCTGGATATGTCTGCCTCAGACAAGACAGACTGTCAGGTAAAGGTGGGGGTGTTCTCATTTACATAAGGGACACCTTCAAGTGCTCTAAAATTAATGTACACACTTATGGACTGGAATGTTTGGCTGTGAATATAGTTTTATCTCCTAAGATGAACTTTTCTGTGGTTGTTTTATACAACCCTCCATCTTTTAATGTGTCATTTTATCAAAATTTAGATGAATTTCTTAAACAGTTAAACTGGAAAAGTGAAATTATTATTTTAGGTGATTTTAACATTAATTGGCTTGAGAGAGAAAGTAAATTGAAATTAAAAATGACTGCATCCAAATACACATTACATCAAATGATCAAAACTCCCACAAGAATAACAAAAAAAAGTAGCACACTCATTGATTTAATCTTCACTAATAAACCAGAGCGTGTAACAAAAACATATAATCTTATCACGGGATTATCGGATCACAACTTGACTGTATTTATCAGAAAATTGTCAAAAAAACGTCTGTCGAGGTTTTGTTTTCAATCAGACACTAATGTCCAGCACACAGGGATCAGAAGGAGTGATACTGAACAATTTCACAATGAAATACAGGATATGGACTTGGATTTGACCTTACAAGCACATGACCCCAATACCTGTTGTAACATTCTTACAGAATCCCTTGTAAAGATCATTCATAAATTTACAAAGCCAATTAAAAGTAAGCAGAAAAAGCCTTCACTGCCATGGTTCAATTATGAGTTACATCAGCTGATGAAAAAGAGGGACTTGGCATTGAAAAAATCTCTGCATACTAAACTGAACACAGACATTCTCATGTTTAAAGGTCTTAGAAATAAAGTGGTTAGTTGTTTAAGAAAAGCAAAAGCAGAATATTTTACTGAACTGATTTCCCACTCAGGAGGCCGGAGCTCCTCTCTTTGGTCACATATCAACAAACTTACAAAAAAAGATATAAATCAGAAAAAAAGGTTAACTCAACTGAACATTAAGGGACACATGATATCAGACCCTACAATAATGGCAAATGCTTTTAATGATTATTTTATTAACTCAGTGGAAGAATTGGCAATACATTTTAATTCCATAGATCCAACAGAGAATTCAGTTACGATTGACACAATTTTTCCTTTTACTCTCAACAAGATCAATATTTGTAAAACTCAGCATATAATTAATCAATTAAAAACATCTAAAGCTAAAGATGTCTTTGGAATAGATACAGAGTTTATAAAGAAACATACAGTTTTATCAAACCCTATAACTCACTTAATAAACTTATCTTTTACAAAAGGGCTATTTCCTGATACCTTCAAAACAGGACTAATAACTCCAATTTTGAAATCTGGTGACTCCGAGCAAGTTAGCAACTACAGACCAATTAGTATTTTACCAGCAATATCCAAAGTGATGGAAAAAGCAGTAGCAGAGCAGCTTATTAGTTATTTAGAAAAAAACCAGCTTCTTTGTCCAGTCCAGTTTGGATTTCGTTCCGGTTACTCAACAGAACTGGCTACCTCCTACCTTACAGACAATATTAAAAGATCTTTAGATGATGGTAAGGTAGTTGGAGCAGTGTTCCTGGACTTGAGAAAAGCCTTTGATACAGTGAATCATGACATGCTCCTACATAAACTCAGTACGTATAACTTCTCCAAGTTAGCAATCAGCTGGTTTAGATCATATCTAAAAAATAGAGAACAGTGCGTCAAAGTTAATGGGATGAAATCCAGCCCCCAAACATGTACCATGGGAGTTCCACAGGGTTCCATTTTAGGTCCATTGCTTTTCTGTTTATACATCAACGACTTACCGGACAGTTGCAAATACGCCAAATGTCAGATGTATGCAGATGATGCCATCATCTATGTATCTGCAAAGACTCCACAACAGGCAGCAGAGTTACTGAACAGGGAGATGGAGGGAGTGTCTCAGTGGTTTAAGAATCACTGTTTGACTCTGAACTGCAACAAAACAGTCTCAATGTGTTTCACTATCCGGCGTAAAGTCTGTAACTTTTCAATTGTGATTGATCAAAAGGAAATCCAAAAAGTGGAAGAGTTTAAATATCTGGGTGTCATTTTAGATTCCCACCTTAACTTTGAGGCTCACATTAGGAAAATGTTTAAAACCATTAAGACAAATATAAATTGTTTTCGTCTTATAAGATCTTGTTTATGTGGAAAATCTGCTCAGTTGTACCTTCATGCCATGATTATGTCTCATTTCTCATACTGTGTCACTGTCTGGAGCCAAGCAACTCAATCGGCTTTAAAACCTATGAGGATGTTGTACTCACAAGCACTGAAAGTTCTAGACCAAAAACCATTGAAGTGGCACCACTGTAAAATACTTGATAAATATAACCTATTAAGCTTTGACAATTTTTTAAAATTTTCTTGTTTAAAATTAACTTTTAAATGTATTAATGGTCTTGTCCCCGAACTGGTGAGCAGAATGATTTTAAAAGTCAGCAGCTCAGGAGTTGCAACAAGAGGTGCAGCTGATGGAGACTGTAAACCTACAAAATACAAAACATCATTTGGTCAATGCTCCTTCTCATTTAAAGGTCCTCATATCTGGAACAGTTTACCATCAGCAATAAAAACATTGACTGATCTTAGAGGTTTTAATTCCCAGGTGAAAAAATGGTTGAAACAAAACCAAATCTGTGAACACTGAATCCTATAGGGACAGAGGAGCAGCTGTGTGTGTGTGAGGGAACTGTTTAAGCCATTTAAACTTCATTAATTTTTTATTTTTTTTAGATGTTTTTATATAGGGAACTGTTTAATCTTAATTAAATTTTAATTTTATTTTAGCTGTTTTTATATAAAAGTCCAACCAAGGACTGGGTTTGCAAATTAGCCTATGGCTAGAAATCCTGTGTACAAGACAACGGTTGCTTCGTTTTTAACATGTAACATTGTTTATTGTGCTGTCCTTGTTCAAATAAACTTGAATGAATTAAAAAAAACAAGAGCAGCCCCTGGTGGGCAGTGTGATAAGTGCAAAATGCTTACGGCACCTGGTATTCCCAGGCGGTCTCCCATCCAAGTACTAACCAGGCCCGACCCTGCTTAGCTTCCGAGATCAGACGAGATCGGGCGTGTTCAGGGTGGTATGGCCGTAAACGAAGGATTCACTCACAAATGGGACTTTTAAAGTTTTACCAACAATGAAACCCGTTGCATGCTAACTGTTGTCCTCAACTTCTTTGTTCATGAAAACAACCATTTAAAGCAGGGCTTCTCAAGAGTTTTGGCTTCAGAGGAGAAAAAAGTTTCAAGGACACACGTCACAACCCTCATGTTTATCAAATCATTTTCTTCAAAATGTCTCTTTAAGGAAATTCTACCATTGCTGTTCATCACTCTTTAGTTTGTAGCAGGTCGCTCTTGTAAATGAGTCCACGAGACTCAATGAGATTTACCTGACTAAATAAAGGTTGAAAGAATGAAAAACAGTGTCAAAAACCACTTTAAAAACTTTACCTATTCACATAATGAACATAATAAATGTATTGAAAGCAGCCAAGAAGGTTGAAGAGAATTGATCAATTTGCCCAAGGCTGTTAAAAGGCCAGTCCAGATGAGCCCAAAGAGTAAAAGTGATTGTGTTCCTCCAGTTGTTTTACATTTGTTAAGTGTGTGAGTAGAGGCACAAGAGCACCCCCTGGTGGGCAGTGTGATGAGTGCAAAAAGCTTACGGCACCTGGTATTCCCAGGCGGTCTCCCATTCAAGTACTAACCAGGCCCGACTCTGCTTAGCTTCCGAGATCGGGCGTGTTCAGGGTGATATGGCCGTAAACGAAGACTTACCTCACAAATAGGACTTTTAAAGTGTTACCAACAAGGAAACCCGTTGCATGTTAACTGTTGTCCTCAACTTCTTTGTTCATGAAAACAACCATTTAAAGCAGGGCTTCTCAAGAGTTTTGGCTTCAGAGGAGAAAAAAGTTTCAAGGACACACGTCACAACCCTCATGTTTATCAAATCATTTTCTTCAAAATGTCTCTTTAAGGAAATTCTACCATTGCTGTTCATCACTCTTTAGTTTGTAGCAGGTCGCTCTTGTAAATGAGTCCACGAGACTCAATGAGATTTACCTGACTAAATAAAGGTTGAATGAATGAAAAACAGTGTCAAAAACCACTTTAAAACTTGAACTATTCACATAATGAACATACTAAATGTATTGAAAGCAGCCAAGATGGTTTAAGAGAATTGATCGATTTGCCCAAGGCTGTTAAAAGGCCAGTCCAGATGAGCCCAAAGAGTAAAAGTGAATGTGTTCCTCCAGTTGTTTTGCATTTGTTAAAAGCAAGTGTGTGAGGCACAAGAGCAGCCCCTGGTGGGCAGTGTGATAAGTGCAAAATGCTTACGGCACCTGGTATTCCCAGGCGGTCTCCCATCCAAGTACTAACCAGGCCCGACCCTGCTTAGCTTCCGAGATCAGACGAGATCGGGCGTGTTCAGGGTGGTATGGCCGTAAACGAAAAATTCACTCACAAATAGGACTTTTAAAGTTTTACCAACAATGAAACCCGTTGCATGCTAACTGTTGTCCTCAACTTCTTTGTTCATGAAAACAACCATTTAAAGCAGGGCTTCTCAAGAGTTTTGGCTTCAGAGGAGAAAAAAGTTTCAAGGACACACGTCACAACCCTCATGTTTATCAAATCATTTTCTTCAAAATGTCTCTTTAAGGAAATTCTACCATTGCCGTTCATCACTCTTTAGTTTGTAGCAGGTCGCTCTTGTAAATGAGTCCACGAGACTCAATGAGATTTACCTGACTAAATAAAGGTTGAATGAATGAAAAACAGTGTCAAAAACCACTTTAAAACTTGAACTATTCACATAATGAACATACTAAATGTATTAAAAGCAGCCAAGAAGGTTGAAGAGAATTGATCGATTTGCCCAAGGCTGTTAAAAGGCCAGTCCAGATGAGCCCAAAGAGTAAAAGTGAATGTGTTCCTCCAGTTGTTTTGCATTTGTTAAAAGCAAGTGTGTGAGGCACAAGAGCAAACCCTGGTGGGCAGTGTGATGAGTGCAAAATGCTTACGGCACCTGGTATTCCCAGGCGGTCTCCCATCCAAGTACTAACCAGGCCCGACCCTGCTTAGCTTCCGAGATCAGACGAGATCGGGCGTGTTCAGGGTGGTATGGCCGTAAACGAAGGATTAACTCACAAATGGGACTTTTAGGCCCTGTTTACACGGACACTGTGTGGGGGAAACGTAACTTTTGGGCATGTTAATTAGTTTAAAAGTTTTGCGTTGACACGGATCTGACATGGATCTGCTCGAATCTCCCCCCTCCCTCATGCCCCCCCGCTTACACCCACTGCGCATGCGTCCTGCTGAACCTTCACCCACTGCGCATGTGTGCTGCGTCACTCTGCTGGCAGTCTGCTAGTTTCTTTTGTGCTAAAAGCTGAGCTAACAACAACAAGTTAAAGCTGGATTTTGGATAAGAGTCGACACTATTTGACACCAAGCGGCCGGGACCTCTTCATCTAACAAGCTGCACCAGTTGCTGACTGTGGACCAGAACCGAGTCGATGAGGATGAAGTCTGACTTTACTCCGTGATAAACAGCTGACTTACAGCAGGTAAATCAACGTTCTTAATATAATGTTTGCTTGTGTTTACTTTGATCACACAACAACGGAGTTTTTATTTATTTATTTATTTATTTCTGCCAGGTGCAGAAGCTGTCGACTCGTTCCAACAAACAGGCAGACGGTTCGGCGGTTCTGATGGGTCCAGATGAACACACAGCAAGAGTCCAGTTCATTAACGTAGTTACAGTTCGGTTCACGTGTTTTTAATAGTGTGTTCAGTTTAATTCTCAGTGTTTGTGTTGTAAAATTTGTGCTGCTGAATAAATAAATAAAAAATAAACCTGGTGTCTTCATTTTCACAGCACGTTACGCACTGTTTAAAAAATGTAACGAGTCCAGATAGATACTGTAGTTCAGATAAATTTAAACATCTCCCACGCCAACATAAATACTGTTTATTATTGTTAAACTGTTATATTGAGCAGCGTGACACGTGAAATGTCAGCCTGCCCCGCGCGTGCGGGCTGCGCGCATGTGGTTGACACAAAAGATCAGCAGGAGATGTTTATATTATCAGCGGGGGTGCAGCGAAAAAGTTCCACTTTGGGAGCAGGCTCAGAAAACTATCGGTGTCATAGAGGGGGGCCAGCGGTGTCGTGTAGG
>JBBPBX010029310.1:5215-35968 GCA_038048925.1 Garcialebias charrua | reverse complement strand
CGCATTTCTGCAAGTGGTGCCGTCCCGTTACCAAACAAAGTGCAGGCGGTGTCAGATTTCCCACAGCCCCAGTCTGTTAAAGCGCTACAAGAATTTTTGGGAATGGTTAACTTCTATAACCGTTTCCTCCCCAGGGCAGCACAACTGCTGCGTCCGCTCTATGGAGCGCTGAAAAAGAAAAAGCCCAACGACAGCGTGGACTGGACACCAGAACGCCTACAGGCATTTGGTGATGCTAAAGCTGCACTGGCCACTGCTGCCCTTTTGGCCCATCCATCCCCAGCGGCGCAAATAGCTTTAACAACCGACGCATCTGATGTTGCGGTGGGGGCTGTGTTAGAACAGCAGGTTTCCGGGGTTTGGCAGCCGCTTGCATTTTTCAGCCGTACGCTGCGGGACAATGAGCTGAAATACAGTGTTTTTGACAGAGAGTTGCTGGCGCTTTACCTGGCCACACGCCATTTCAGGTTTTTCCTGGAGGGCCGCCGGTTCACTGCATATGTTGACCACAAACCCTTGGTGTTTGCGATGTCAAAAATTTCTGACCCCTGGTCTGCTCGCCAGCAACGCCACCTCGCAGCGGTGTCTGAATTTACTACAGACATTCAGCATGTGGCTGGAAAATCCAACGTGGTGGCCGACTGTCTCTCCCGGGTGCTGATCTCTCCCGTATACGTTGGCATCGATTTTTCTGCTATGGCTGCGGACCAACGTAGCGACGCAGAAATACTCGAGCTCCAGTCCGGGCCCACGGGCCTCGAGTTGGAGGAACGGCAGGTGAATGACGGAGGTCCCCTCCTGCTCTGTGATGTTTCTACTGGCAGGCCCCGCCCCCTGGTTCCAGTTTCATGGCGACGCCGCGTTTTTGACTCCTTACATTCCCTTTCTCATCCAGGTGTTAGAGCCTCGGTGAAACTGGTCAGTTCAAAGTTTGTTTGGCCCGGTCTGCGTAAAGCAGTTAAGGAGTGGGCAGCAGCGTGTGTCCCATGCCAGCGCGCTAAGGTTAACAGGCACACCAAAGCACCTTTGGAACCCTTCTCCATCCCAGGTCGGCGGTTTGATCATGTGCACGTAGACCTGGTGGGCCCTCTGCCTCCATCACAAGGTTTTACTCATCTGCTGACTATGATAGACCGGACCACCAGGTGGCCTGAGGTGGTTCCTTTGACATCCACGACATCTGCAGTGGTGGCCCGGGCATTTTTGTCTACCTGGGTGGCGCGTTTTGGCCCCCCTTCAGACATTACATCAGACCGGGGCCCGCAGTTTGTTTCTGAACTTTGGTCTACCATGGCCAAGGGTCTGGGGACTAACGTTCACAGGACCACCGCTTACAACCCCCAAGCTAATGGTTTGTGTGAACGGTTTCACAGATCATTGAAAGCTGCACTGCGTGCTGCATTGACCGGTGACAACTGGATTGACCGTCTTCCCTGGGTTTTGTTGGGTTTACGTACCGCAACCAAAGAGGACCTGAGCTCTTCCCCGGCTGAACTGGTTTTCGGTCAACCTGTGCGCGTCCCCGGTGAGTTTTTACCTGAGGTACCCTCACCACAGTTTGCTCCACCGTTGCTCCATTTTTCACCTCAGGAGGCCCCTTTTCGTGTCCCTGGCCCGGTACATCATTGTTTACCGCAGTCATTTGTCCCTAAGAGTCTGGAGTCCTCTAAATTTGTTTTTGTCAAACACAATGCACACAGGACACCACTACAGCCTTTGTATGATGGACCGTTTCGGGTTCTTCAACCAGGTCCAAAACATTTCCTTTTAGATTTAGGGGGTCGTACTGAGACTGTCTGTATCGATAGGCTTAAACCAGCTCATGTTGTGTCAGATGATCAGGTTGTTACGGCCCAGGCTCCTCGCAGGGGCAGACCTCCATCCACATTGTTAACGGACTGCTGTCCCCCTGCCAGAGACTCTCAACATCCATTGGAGCCCGAATCTTCTGCAGGCCCTCCTCGGAGCCCTCCGCTTCATCAGACTGGTTCTGCAGGGCCCAGGTTCAGCCGTTCTGGTCGTTTAATCAAACCTAAAATGCGGGACTAGTGATGGACCTTACTGGGTGTTCTGGGGGGGCGTGTGTGGTGGACCACTAGGGGGCTCTACTCACACCCAGTGGACCGAATGTGTTACAGGATGCTTTTATTGTGAAAGGTCCAGAGGACCGGATGTTGTGTTGGTATATAAGGCGGTGTTGGGTGGTTTTCCCGCCAGTTGAGTAGGAGTTGATTAAAAGTGAAGAACTACATCCCGTCTCCTGTGTCGTCTCTTCACCACCTCCTACACTATAACCTAATCATGTGAAGATTCTAGTTTACTTAAAAAAAAATCTGTTGTTATTTGACACACCTGGAAATACTTACTGTCATGCGGCATCACCTGTGTCACAAATGGACAGTCGCCAGGACTTTAGAAAGAGTAATTGTGGAAGAGATGATGGTGTTATTCTATGAAGGAGCACCTCCAACATCCATCCTGCAGCACAGCAGTCAGATGGACAAATCCAAGAACATGAGACACAGAGGAGGGAAGGGACAGCTTTCATGGTTTTATCCACAAAGATAGTAAATATGGATCCATATTAAAGAAAAATGTCAGCTACAGTGATCAAGACATAAAACTGATACATGTACTTACAAAAACTGAGAACTGAAGTAGTCAAAATCAGTTATGACCAGACTAGGGACACAAATTTATGTTTTATTTAAAAATTAAATGCTCAATAATTGTTTTTAATAACTTTTAATATTGATTTTAAAGATGGATGGATGGATTTTATGTTTGAGTTTTGAACTGTCGATTCAACCATGTAAGATACCTGAGAAGATCAGCAGAGGCTGTTCAGATCCAAACAGCATCATGTCTGTTCAGTCAATTTATCTTCATGAAATTATTAGTTTTCTAAAACATAGTTTAGAACATATAATTTATTTAAGTGGTTATTTTTATTACTTTGTAAATTTTCTAACCAGTCAGTCAGCCTGGGATTTATTTAGTGCAGCCTGAGTACATTCATTTGACCTCTGTTTTTCTGTTCTCACCTGATGAGGCAGATGTCAGGTATGGAAGCCATTATGTGTCATATATGAAATTAAAATGGATTAATAGAAATGCTTTTTAGTTTCAAAATAAAGCTGCATGTTTTGACTCATAAATAAAATTTAAAATTAAAAATCCAAACTGCATTTTCACTTTCAGTTTGGATTATTCATTTTTAATTTTATTTACGAGTTAAAACATGCAGCTTTATTTCGAAACGCATTTCTATTACCGGTAATCCATTTTAATTTGGTATATGAAACATAATGGCTTCCATAGGGGAACAAGCTCTGTTGTTTCTGCCTATGTGCAGAATGGCATTTCAGAGTACCTAGCACTCTTGGAGTTCTTAGCAGTGGTGTGGAAGGTACTCCAGCAGGGGACTGCATTATTCTGCAAGGCGACATCAGTGCCCATGAGTGTAGCATGGAAAGGCATGATTCAAAGGAATGGCCTCTCTAATATGAACCTAAGTGGTTCATTGTTGGACTTTTGTGCTAGTTACAGTTTGTCCATCATAAACACCATGTTAGACCACATGTTGTATACACATGGCACCAGAACACCCTAGGCCAAATAATTATGATAGACTTTGCACATGTTATCTGACCTGCAACCATAGGTTTTGGAAAAACGTGTAAATAAAGGAGCTGAGTTGTTAACAAATCACTACCTGATGCTGAGTTGGCAGGGGAAGATACTGTAAAATACCTGTAGAACCAAATATGTAGTAAGAAGTGATGATTTGGCAGAGAAACCCTTCAGAAGGATCTTCATCTCCTACCTCCTCCAAAACTCAACAGTGGGGGAAAGCCTCCACTATCGAGGTGGCTGCCTGAGTTGTGGCGACAAGGTTGTCAGTTCCCCTCATGACAGCCATCCTTGAACTTGGTGGTGAGCACCTTGGGTGAGGGAGTCTGTCAAGCTGAATGAGTCCTGTAGCTGCCATCAAGGGCAGATCTCATTTTATGCATTATTCAATACTCAGTTAAATAGAGCAATAAATTTTAGTGTTTAATATAAAACATTAAATAATAGACAAGTAACAACTTTCAGTAATTTATGTTGTTAAGGTTCATTTTTTGGGTTAAAATGCTTTGAAATGTATGGGGGAACGTATATTTTGTTCCGCGTGCCACGTTGTTTCCCTTGGAGTAAGATTGATTGACACAGTTGCCATGGAAACCGTTAGAGAACCGTTACTGCAGAAGAGACTACTACAAGAAGTTCCCCCTGAAGACAAAGGGGTGTTTTACGTTTCTTTTTGTAAGAAGAAGCTGTAGAAAATCGTCTTTATTCCTCTGGAGTTAATGTGGCCAATGAGTTCTGACGGCATTTTTGGGGCAATGTAAGTCACGTTTGTCTACAATAAATGTCTGTTAAAAACCCAAGAACAACGTTGATCCATAATTGAACTCGAGAGGAGTAACAAGTCCTATTGGGCCTTTATAGCTTGTGATACTCCAGAGGCTGATGAGGGGTATCAGGGGACCAAGCTGGCTGCAGCCTTGGCTGTTGCTGAGGCAAAGGCTTGGATGTGGGAGGAGTTTGGGGAGGCCTTAGACTCTTCATTGGTTCCAAGAAGATTTTAGCAAGCCATCAGGTGGCTGAGGAATGGAAGCCAATAAGTGTGTATATTAGAAGTAGGGTACCATTGACCTCAATCAATGATGTCTTCAGGTAGTGGAAGGAATACTTTGAAGAACTTCTCCGTCCCACTAGCACTTCTTCCATAGAGAAAACTGAGCCAGGACTTTGAGGTTTTCTGTTCATATATAAAGCTGAAGGCTCTAAGTAGTTCAAAAGCTTTGTGTTCGCTCCAAGAGCCACCAAAGGGCCATGACAACAGCAGGGATCCAATTATAGATGAGATTCACACAGAGTTCTTTAAAGCTCTGGATGTTGCTAGGCTATAGTTGACATGCCTTTGCAACATTGCATGGGCATCAAGTGTACCACTAGATTGGCAAACTGGAGGTGTGGTTCACCTTTTTGTAAAAGAAAAACAGTTGACAGAGAAGTTAGAGAGAAATATCTTAGACTGCTATAAGATATGTATGAGGACAGCAGGACAGTGGTGAGATGTGCTGTAGGAGCAGTGGTGGGATGTAACTAAGTACAAGTACTTTGTTACTGTACTTAAGTACTTTGTATATTTTTCATGTATCTGTACTTTACTTACGTAGAGTTGAATGTGGGTACTTTTTATTTGTACTCCACTACATTTTACATGAAGTATTTGTACTTTCTACTACACTACATTTCTGCAGGTATAATGCGTTGAGTTACAAGTTACTTTCACATTGCGTTTTTTATTTTTTTTATTTGTTCATAAGTTTGCAAGTAACCAATGGTGAGAGGGGAGTTGGTCCATTGAATCACTGCAAAGTGAGCAGGTAATGTTAGACCTACTTTCAAGAAGAGCTGGGCCAATAATGTATGTTCTAGTATAAACGTCATTGAGCTGGGCGCACCCACAGCATTGCTATTTGCTAACACACCCACAATGGATTCCACCATGGAGAGTCAGCCAGAAGATACGCACCACCCATGGCCTTATTAAAAGACTATTGAAAGACTATTGAAAGACTTTTGATAGATTATTGAAAGGGTATTCAGTTCAGCAGGACATATTTTATCACCCAAAAGAGCCAGACTGGACTCAAAAATCTTTGAAAACAACTTCTTCTGAACTTGAACAAGAAATTCTTGCTGCAATATTAAACTGTGTCAGTTCATGGGATGTTAGGAGACAAGAGATGTCTCCAAATGTCTCGACACTCAGGTCCAAGTTTTGAAAATGGTGTCAGGAAGTTAAAATATTGTTCACTACTGACCCATAGGTTGACTAGACAGTATTTTAACTAGAGTTGAAGACAAACTGGAGTTGAAATGATCAGAGCCTGTTCCATTGTTAGGTCTAATGTTCCTTTTTTCAGGCAGACAACTTTTATTTAAATGTGTTTACTGCAGTTAAAATGACACATTGGTTCTGCTTTGTGTTAAATCAAAACTTTCAAATGTATATTATTTCTCTTTCTTAGTTTGCTTAATGTCATTTAACTCTGTAGGTCATCCCTTAAATTCTACTGCACAGAATCAAAAATCCAAGTGTGAACTGTGTCACAGAGTAAACACAATAAAAGCATGCATTATCTGCAGCATTGTTCATTAAAATGGCTCAACGCTATTAATGTATTACAGAAAATGGTAGGCACACTTGGGGTGGCCAATCAACTTCCACATTTCTGGCTCCGCCCCTGCTAGGAAAAATACAATATATTCACATACTGTATATTTATAAAGGCTATTCATCTTACATGCACATTTATAGGCCTGCTTGTAAAATTGTTACTACATTATCTATTTTGGTATGTCATTAATGTGGTCTGTGTGACGTGGGTATTTCAATGTTTTAGTCAGAACAATGTAGTTGCAGATAGAATTTTAGACATTTGTTTAAAAAATAGTAGGACTTTAATTTGATGGGACAAAATATTTTCAGTCACGAGTCTCAATTTTCCAAATGTAAAAGTTGAACAAATTGCATAAAACAAAGTAAGTGTTAATTTCTGCTGCACCATAAATACCGGTACTAGTTTCTTTTGAGGAGCCAAGATGGTCTAGTGGCAGGGCTTTTGACTTGGGACCCGAAGGACGCGGGTTCGCGCCCCGGCCACTACACACCTTGGGGTGTCTATGAGTGCACACCTAATTCTCCAGCTCCCCGGGCGCTTTCTGGCTGCTCACTGCACCACCTGGTGGTGGTTGGGTTAAATGCAGAGACGAATTTCGTCTGTGTATGGGAAACATACACAGATGACAGACAAAGACATTATTATTATTATTTTGGCTGCTGCCTTCTTCAGGGGTTGCCACAGCGTGCGAACTAGCCTGAAAGATTTGGCAATTGTTTTACCGGATGGCGGATGCCCTTCCTGACGCAACCTGGGTTCGAACCTGCAACCTCAGGATTACAAGACTGTGACACGCAAGCACCACAGCCCAAAATACTATAGGCTACAGATACAGAAAATGCATTTTTGTTAATTTCTGTCCTAAAGCTGAGCTACAAAGAAACAAAATACTTACAGTACATTTTTTATTTTCTCCACTAAAATCCTAGTTGTTCTTCCCTTTTTCTCTTGAGCATTTAAACCTATATGCAACTGCTTATAAAACAAGGGAAGTATTTCATAAGTGACTCATATGATGAGTCTGCATTATATCAATATTTACCAATGATTTACAAAGTACAAGATTGCAGGCTGTATTATGTAGTGAAAACATATTCTGTTACATCACCAAGTTCTCTGCATTAGGTAATGTCATTTGTTATATATGTTTAATTAATTCTGAACTCTCCAAAGCTTCATAGAAGGACCAACAGCAAAATGTGGCATTATAAAACGAGACTCTTTACTCACTTATTGTGTTGTTGACACATAGAAAAGTCTCAGGAAAATCAGTATGAAAATATTTTCTCTTACAAAACTGGAGAGAAAATCAAAGTCTTATGGGTCTCATAAATACTATACGGCAATATACAACCATACTATAAATATATCTTATTAATCTCTGACCCAAAGGTGAACCCTGGCTGAAACAACATACTGACAGCCTAGTTTATTTCTTTTCTCCAATAAAATCACAATGATTATTCCTTTTTCTCTTGAACCTTTGAACATATATGTAACTGTTACAGCTTACAAAACAAGGGATGTATTTCATAAGCACCGACTCGTGTGATAAGACTGCATTTTATCAACATTCACCAATGATTTACAAGATAGCAGTTGTTATGTAGTGTTATTTAGTTGCATCATCACCTTATCTGTCTTAGGTAATGTGATTTTTTTGTATATCTGTTCAATTATCTTTGAAATATCCAAACATATACAAGAACCAACTGCTTATTAAAGGGGATTAAACTTTGCAGAGACCTGCAAAGTTATTAGTCTGACATGTTGTTTGAAGACCTATAACCAGTATTTTTGTCATTGCTTAGTTAGTAAAGAGTCTGGGTACCTTAAAGCATGTTACATAGATAGATTGTACACTCACCTGTAAATAACTGTACCTTAAAAAACAAAATGCACATGTTGCGATCAGGGTCCATAGTAGAGCCAAAATTAAATTCAAGATGTTTTAATGACATTTCAGCCACAGTGTGCATAGTACCAGTGAAACAAAACGCCGTCTGTTTATGACCAAGGTGTTACTCAGAAATGACCAGTTTCATAGTACAAACGTAAAGTGCACGTGTGCAAACATGTACAGCACTAAAAAGGTGCAATAAGAAACAGATGTTGTGGAGAGTAGATACCAGTTCACAGTTTAACTGTGAGTGAGAGTCAACTGAAAAATAACACTGACTGTTTTAGCATAATGGAATAAACTTAAACTGTCCTGCAAGAAAATGTATGCAAATACTGTATTTATGTCACAGGTGAAAATTGAGGAGGAGGATCTTTCTGCTAAAATCCCAGTTCCTTTTCCCCTTAACATGTTTAACATGACATTTCTTTCTAAACTACTGACTCACATATGACACAGTACAGTATCTTACTAATATTTACCATGGATTTACATTGTCATGGTCATGGGGCGACCTTTTTGTAAAATAAATTTCTCTGCATTAGGCTTTAGTTTAATAATTTTGAACATAATACAGTATAACCTAAATAACTTCCAGTTAGTCCTCTGGGTTTTGCCCATACAGCACGGCAGATAGCCTCCATTTATACTGTAAAAACAAAATTTTAATTTGCTTTTAATTCTAAATCAAATTTTGTTTTATAATGCAGATTTATTGCAGAGATTGACGGACCTACAACCTGCGCTTAAGCAGAAAGGGGCGTTTACGTGATTCACGTGAAGGCACCACACTATAAACTGCGCTCGTGCTCGCACCGCCCGCAGCTCAGGAACATCAAGGGCAGCAGAGAAGCAGCTAAAATGAAGGACAACATTTTGGGCCGAATTTGTGCCATTATCTTGAGCGCTGTGTGTTTTTTACTCGTTGTTGTCCTTAATGCGTTGGCAGGAATGGGCATAGGTAAGTTTAGACTTTTTTTTTGTTTGGTGCTTTTTTTTAATTAACTTTTTTGAAGACAATTAACCGACAGCTCACCTGTGCAGAGTCTCTCATGCTGAATGTCTCCCTTGTCCAGGTCCTTTCCTGTCCCCTACAGCCAATGTGTCTTTCCGCTATGAGACAGACATCACTCCAGCTGGTTGGACCTTCTCCATCTGGAGTGTTATCTATATCTGGCTCAGTCTGATGGTCATTTACCTCATTTCATTTGTGTTCAGAGGGTAAGCTCACCTCTTAGTGTAAATAAATGTTTACTGGTGTAACATGCAGAATTAAACAGATGTTTGTCTTCCTGTAGATCCTGGGCTCAGTCTCTACTACCTTATGGCTTCTACCTGTCCTTGGTGTGCAACATGCTGCTGAACGTTGCATGGGTATTTCTGTGGGATAGAGAGTACGTGTTCTATTTTTATTTATTATAACTGGGGAGTAAATACGATTTGTGGTACTAAATTAATAAATGTATGAAAATAAATACAAGTAGCCTACTGTATATAAAACCAGCTAACAGGACATATTCAGAACACATTGTTCTCTGTGTTTGTTGTGTGTGTGTGTGGGTAGCAGCTGATGAGTTACATTTCTGGTCCTTCTTGTTCTGCAGGTTGATGGTGGCAGCTATGGTTGTGCTGATGCTGATAGCATTTACCAACTACTGCGCTTTGTTCTTCTCCTGCTATGCCACAGACTACTATGGGCTGTGGTTGAAGACGTATCATGGCAAAGACCTGGCCTGTCTCAGAATACTGGTAAGGCAGAGTGATGATTCATAGTTGTGTCTCCACGGGCGTAGCCAGGATTTTATGAGGGGCGGTTCGTTTTAATAAAAAGTGGACCTGAAAAGAGCAACATACCTCCGTGGTTCACTGGAAGCGCGTTGGGTTGCCACTCCAAACTTTATACTTAATCTTAGTTGATACTATCATTGATTTTACTTGATTTTATCACTTGTTTTTATTTGATCTTTGATTTTTGTTGCACTTTGTAGCACTTTGAGATTTTCGTTAAAGCTGGGATCTGCGATTTCTGGAAAGCCCTGGCACTTAGAAAAATTTCCAGCAGGTGAAATCATTCTGCTCCCTCCCTCAGAGCCATATATGACTCAGAGGGAGGGAGACAGTCCGTTCTCTGGTGAACTTGGGTTCTGCAGCTCCGCCCCCTGCTGTGTGTGTGCTCGGAGGAGCGCTTCAATATTCTGTGATTATATGTTATAAAAACCTTTTAAAAATATAATAAAACCATAGAGCACTTGTCCAACATCACAAAATCCAGCAGAAATCAGCAGAGGTTCACGAAGCAACGTTTGGACATGATTTAATTCGCTCGTGATTTCCTCTTTCTGTCAGCGCAGGTTTGGAATGTCTGGAATGGAATGCTCCGCCTCCTCTACATGTACTTTCTGCGCTGCAAAGTTCTGTGATTATATGATAATAAAACCTTTTAAAAATATAATAAAACCATAGAGCACTTGTCCAACATCACAAAATCCAGCAGAAATCAGCAGAGGTTCACGAAGCAACGTTTGGACATGATTTAATTCGCTCGTGAGTCGTGACAAATCCATTTCCTCATTCCTGTGAGTGGAGGATGAAGCGATCACTTGACTTTTTGCAAAAAAACTAAATAAAAGTCCAGCTCTGGGATGAAGAAGGGATATTTAATACATTTATGTCACATAAAAAACAGTCCTGCATCGCTTTGCAATCCTTTGAATGAGAACGAGCCGCGGCGCTGAGGCTGTGAGTGACAGGTGGGGGCGTGGGTTGGGGCGTGACAAACAACTCTGTTTTGATTGGCTGTCATTGTCCTGGTCACTCTGTGTTTTCAGTGTTTTTATAAATGCTGATAGAGAAGCAAGGGGACTATAGTTTTTTTCAGAGATTACTTGGTCTAACATCAGTTTGTCAGTAGATAGTGACTGAGTGAAGGAATATGTTAAAAATATATTGTTTGAAGTTAGACTACATTACAATCTTACATACCCCACCTTTAATGAAAAGTGTGTTATAAATTAAATTCATTATTATTATTATCTCAACTCGGGTTCGAATCTCACTTGGTTGAACATATTTTACGTTTGTCTTTTATTGGATAAAACAAACAAAAAAGGAGTTTGTGTTAACCACAGGAACATTAAGTCTATGGTGTTAACCGGTTCGACATTAGTGGCGTCTCCATACCTTCTCTTTCCACCTCTCTTAACAAAGAACTTTTGTTGTGCGGGAGTTGTAGGCGGGACTTCATAGGCAAACTGGGCGGTTAGTTCGAACCCAACGAACCCCCCAGGCTATATGCGCATGGTCTCAGAAAATTAATGTTCTGCTTGTCTGTATGTTCAGGTCCAGAATGGTTTGGCCGTCTACACCACATGGACCACCATCGCCTCTCTGATCAATTTCTCTGTGGTTCTCCACCTGTGGGGTGTCGACAAGAGTACAGCAGCAACTGCCTCTCTGTGCATCCTTCTTGCAGAAGCAGTGGGATGGTAAGCTTGAATTTTTTTATATTATTTTTAGGAAGGAATCTTTGGTTGAGTTTTGTTGCAGGTGAGATTTTGGCATATATTTGTGGAACGTTTTAGGGAAATATAACTAGATCTTTATTGATACAGAAGTTAAATTTTTGGAAAAGTACAGCCCTCACTATTCATCTGTACATCTTATGGAGCTGAACATCTGCTTCCTCCTCTGTCTACAGGTTCATTCTGGAGAACTGGGTGCTGGACAGATGGGTGCGTAACATTTTGACCGTGTACCCAGTGGTAATTGTGGCTCTGGCTGGAAACGTCGACAAACACTTTAACCCAGATGATCCCACTACAAATGCTGTGTTTACAGGTGAGTTTAATACAATTTAATTTATTGTTAAACTGTGACTGGAAAATCCAATACAGTAATGGCTTTCTTGAACAACAGAACATTCATTGTAACAGTAAAAATTTTTACTTTTTACTTTTGTTTGTCAGACATGCTGACATGCTTCTTGTGACCAGAGCTGGACAAATAAGTTGGCCTGTGCACAATAAAGAGAAATAACATTTTTTTGTTTTAATTTAGATTTGTGTAAAAATTTGTTTATAAAGACATGATCTAGCTATCTCAGTAACTTCTTCGTTCAGATGTTTCCTTTTAAGCGATTACCACAGCAAGTCATCTTTTTCTATTTTATTCTGTTTTCTGTATCCTATGTTGTCACTCCAACTACCTCAATGTCCTCTCTAACTGCATCCACATCTCTCCTCTTTGACCTCCCTCTTTGTCGTTTTTCTGGCAGCTGCATTTCTAACATCTTTTTACCAATATACCCACTGTCCCTCCTCTGGACATGTCCAAACCATCTCAGTCTGGTCTCTCTAACTTTATCTCCCAGTTGTTCAACATGTGCTGTACCTCTGATGATCTCATTCCTGATCTTATCCATCCTTGTCACTCCTAAGGAGAACCTCGACATCTTCATTTCTGCCACTTCCAGTTTTTTCACCTGTCTTTTTGTCAACGTCCAGACCATACAATATAGCTGGTCTCACCACTGTCTTGTGGAGTAATCCTTTCTTTGACCTTTGCTACCACTCTTTTGTCATTAATCATCACAAGTCATCTGCAAACGTCATAGTGCACGAGGATTCCTGCCTAACCTCATCTGTTAGTCGATCCATCACCAGAGCAAACAAGAAGGGGCTCAGAGCCGATCCTTGATGCACACCCACCTCCACCTTGAAGCTATCTGTCACTCCTACAGCACATCTCACCACTGTCCTGCTGTCCTCATACATGTCCTGTACCAGTCTAACATACTTCTCTGCCACTAGATTTTCTCATATAATACCATCTCACCTCCATCAGCACCCTGTCATATGTTTTTTTCTAAATCCACAAAGACACAATGGAGTTCTTTCTGACCCTCTGTATCTCTTTTTCCAGTCTCAGTCTCGGGTAAAGTGTGAGGGTTGTGTCAGGGTGCTGGTGGAAACTGTGCTACAGTTTGTTGGAGTCCAAAAAGGAAGTAAAATATAGGACTGAGGATAGCAACTTTAAATGTAGGCACAATGACAGACAAAGGTAGAGAGCTGGCTGACATGATGCAGAGAAGGAAGTTAAATGTATTTTGTATGCATAAGTCAAAATGGAAGCGCAGCAAGGCTTGCTGTTTTAAAGAGACAGTCAGATAGGATGATGGGTCAGTAGACAGAAGTAGAAGGTCTGATGTTAAATGTTGTCAGTGGTTATGTTCCACAGGTTGGATGTGATGTGGAGGAGAAAGATACATTTTGGAAGGATCTGGATGAAGTGATAGAGAGTATTCCCAGGCAGGAAAGAGTGGTGATTGGAGCAGACCTGAATGGACATGTTGGTGAAGGAAACAGAGGGGATGAGGAAGTGATGGGTAGGTTTGGTGTCAAGAAAAGAAACCAGGAAGGACAGATGGTGGTGGATTTTACTAAGAGAATGGAAATGTCTGTAAATAACACATTTCCATGAGAGGGAGGAACATAGAGTGACCTATAAGAGTGAAGGAAGGAGTACGCAGGTCAACTACATTCTGTGTAGAAGAGGAAACCTGAGGGAGATTGGAGACTGTAAGGTTGTGGCAGGGGAGAGCGTGGCCAGACAGCATCGGATGGTTGTGTGTAGAATGACTGTTGTTGTGAAGAAGAGAAGAAGAGTAAAATCAGAGAAGAAGACCAAATGATGGAAGATGAGAAAAGAAGAATGTTGTGAGGAGTTCACAGAGGAGCTGTAAAGGCTCTGGGTGGTAAGAAAGAGCTTCCAGATGACTGGGCTACTACAGAAACAATAATTAGAGAGACAGGTAGGAAGGTACTTGGTGTGTCATCTGGACAGAGAAGAGAATGGATGATAAGGAAACCTGGTGGTGGAATAGTGAAGTGCAGGAAGATATTCAGATTAAAGGCTCCAGTATACTCGCGCTTCCTGTCAGCCACGCGGAAACTGTGCGCACCATCCGCAGATGGTTCAGACTTCATAATCTAGCGTCCACCCTGATTGGCTGCAGTCAGCTCCACAGAGAGCCGTTTACCTTCGGGACAAATTGAGGTCGCCGATTGGTCATTTGTTGATGTGCCTACTGGATTGATTGACATGTTGCAAAACAAACACAAAAAAAAAAGACAAGAGCTGGCAGCTCCAGCCGCAGCGGTGTTGTGTTTATATGTTGTTAATAAAAAAGATCTAAAAAAAAAAAAACAGGGAGCGCTGGTCCTGCAGCCCACACATCAGAGCAGCCCACCAGGAAATCTCCTGCAGCCACCCTGGACATTATTTTAATTCACTCGTCACAAATTCCTTCATTTCTCACCATTTCAGGCATGTCATCAATGGACGAAGTGGAAGAGGTCGCTTGCCTCTTGGCAAAAAACAAACAAACAAAAAAAAAACAAAAGAAAAGGCCATTAAACCAGATCAGGGATGAAGAAGGGGAATTTAATACATTGGTGTCGCATACAAAAACATTTGTCACCAGGCAGTTCATTGTGTGACACCGAGTACGCATAAAACTTGTGTTTTGCCTGGACATGCCCTGCGGGCATCCGCTTCAACGCTAATCTGGTACGCGCGGACCTCTGCGAACTGACGTACGCCCAACTATACTGGAGGCTTAAGAGGTTAGCCAAGAAGAAATATGACAGTGAGAGGACTGAAGAGAATAGGAATGAACATGTGACCATAGAATAGGAATGGTTACATGTAACATTTTTTGTCAATAGAAGGGGTTTTAAAAAGAGAATTGATAAACTCTACTTCTTTTGCATTTTTTAAAAGTCAGAACTGATTGTGTTTGTAGTAGTTTATCTTTATTTTATTTCAGTTGCTCACAGCTGTACTAAAGTGTTCTTTAGGTTGTTCTTTTTTATACTCCATAGTTTTAGTATCAGCCTGGAAGCATGGTGTTGTACATGTTCACATCCCATTTGAAATGAAAGCTATATCTTGAAAGCCTCTGGAGATAATTGTTGATTAAAGTGAAAGATTTACCAACAACATTACACAATTTACCATTTTAATATTTAGATATCAGAAGAAGAAAAAATGTTTTCATCCAGTTACATATCATAAGGTGAAACAAGATTTTATCCATAACTTAGAAGTGTAAAACTAATGTACAGTATAAATACATTGTGTTTCAAATCACTTGGGTAGTTTTTTTTATTTTTACTTTCATGTAAATATTACTTTCAGATATGATAATGAAAATTATATGATTCTTTTTATTTTAACCAGTGGCCTATATTTCTGTCTTCTCAGTGGTACTCCTTGTATTAGCGTGCATCCTGTTGGTTTCCCGAATCTGCGCAGTCATCTGGAGGAACAAGAAGCAGCCCCTCCTCTTACCCGATTTAGAGAGACAAATGGTGTCACCCCTTGAAGGCAGCAAATTTAAAATATTTCGCTGAGAGTAACTTAGATTTCAACCTGCTGCAGGATTTAAATTATCAGACTACACTGTTGTGTTATTATGTTTACTCACAACTTTGCCTTGTTGAGAGAAGTGAGTCTTTGCTTAAACAACATGAAAAAAAAAACATAAATTCTCTCTCTTTGGTTACAATTTTAGCAAAGCTTTATGTGCAGAAATGCTTTCTTTAACATAAATTGCAACTAGTTGCCGACAGTTTATAAAAACATCCATATTACTTTTTAAAGCCAAAATTAACATATTAGAACTTTCCTTGTCTTATCATACTTACCGCATATGTTTTTTGTACTGTAAAAAAATCAGTGTTATGTATTGTTAAAGTATTATGAGATCCTTCTAATTTACTGTAATATATGTACTATGAAGTATAGTTAGAGCTGAACTTGTTTGGTTTGCCAATTAAATTGTTTTGATATCAGATGTTGTTTTATTGTCTTTTTGTTTTAGATTTTAACTCAATCCTTGACAGAAAATCTTGAAAGTGAAGGAATTAGAATTGAGTTTATCATCAATACAAGTTCACTGAGGCATTTTAAAAGCTTTAAAAAGCATATTGTGATATTGTAGAAATGTTTGTGGTCATCAATTTCAGTGTATCAAGAGAAACAGCAAAAGATTCCAGTTCCCTTTCAGTTAGTCACTGCGGTGCAACACATTAGTATGGGAATTGCGCCCCCGTGCGGTTCACCTGAAGAATTTTTAACACGCCCGTCAAGGCCTATGAGACGTTTGCGTCACCAGGGGGCTCTGCCCCCCTGGTATAAAGGACGCGGTACGTCTCATGTCCGCTATCTTATTGCACTTCACCTCGCTTCAACCTGAACTTCGCAGTACCTTCATACGTGACTGAACTGCCCGACCGGAGGTGAGCGCGCTCCCTGCCCATGGCGTCACTAGAAGAGTACCATCCTGCGAATTACTTAGTTTAGCGTCGCTAACTAAGTCCCTCAGGTTTAGCCTAGCTAACGTCGGTGAATTTTGGCTGTTCGTTGACCTGTTTAGCTTTTGCTAACTGGACCACGCACCCTCCCTGTTTAGCTAGCTAACTGGGAGGCCGAAGAAATCGAACAGCACAACGAAAAGAAGAGAACAATTTGATGTCTTCTCTCGCCATGGCTCCAGAGAAGACCAAGAAAAAGACAAAGACCTCGGGCAAGGCAAGTAAATGGTAAATGGTAAATGGAGCTTATTTATATAGCGCTTTCCAGCCCCCTGTGAGGAGCCCCAAAGCGCTTTACAATACCAGCCATCCACCCATTCATTCAGACATTCATACACCAGTAGTGGTAGCTTGCCTTGCAAGGCGCCATCCAGACCTACCGGGAGCAACTTGGGGTTAAGTGTCTTGCCCAGGGACACAACGACACATGGTGGGCGGATGCGGGATTCGAACCTCCAACCTTCTGATAAGGGGTCGACTGCCATTACCACTACACCACGGCCGCCCAAGTAGACTGGCAAGTCCCGGGTCACGGCCTTGCCCGAGCGCATGCAGCTTTTTCATCGCGGCGACGGACACTCACGAGGCCTGCCCCGTGTGCCTGGGAATGCTACATGCTAAGGCAGCTCTAGCTGACCCGGACTCGTGCACACACTGCAGCCAGCTTCGCCAGGCTGTGAGAGAGAGGTGTCTGGAGTTTGTGGCCAAGACGGTGGGAAACGCCAGCGCGGCGAAAGACCCGTTCCTATCTGAGACGCTCAGACCTTCAGCAGAGCTTGAGTCTGACGAAATGGAGGACAGCGGCGTGTTGACCTGGGGGGACCAGATGGACCTTCTCCACCATGAGGGTGAGAGGGAGAACACAAAAGACAAGTTTGACGTGCGCGACATGCTACAGTCAGACGACGCGTCTGTCACAGCCTCATGCGACATGTTAGATGACGAGGAGGAGCAGGAGGATGAAGGAGAAGCCAAGGACTTCTCTCAGGGAGCCGCGACGGCGCCAGTCGAGGTGGACGGCTCCACCCCAGCTTTGTTCAAGCTGTGCCGCAGAGCGGCCAAGTGCCTGAAGGTGACATGACCTGCACCCCTACCACGTCAACAACAGACTGGCGGGCAACTATTTTCTGCCTAAACAGCAGACCTCGGTGAGACACAAAATACCAGTTTTTCCAGACTCTATGACCGAGCTGACCCACTCATGGGTGGCTCCCAGGGCACCACTGCCCCTGTCTCAGTTCCTGGACCTGGAGGACATGGAGTCAGTGGGACTGGCACACATGCCGCCGATGGATGAGGCTTTGGCCGCGCACTTGGTGCCAAAATCCTCAGGCTCCAAGCAACGCTCCTCAGCAAACAATGCCGTGTGTTAGTGCTCCAGCTGGAGAAAAGTTACCGTGCTCAAGGCCTCGCAGCGCGCGCGCTTAACACAACCTCCATGCTACAGGCGTACCAGGCTGAAAAACTGCAAGAACTACAGCAGACGAGCTTGAGGAAAAAGGCGGCAGAGACGCTGGAGGAGGCACGCAGAACCGCTGACTTCATCCTCCGCCTTATGCCTGCTCCCCACTGCACAACTCGAAACGCGCCTGCCGTCCCCTTTTGGCCGCTTGTCACGGTCCCACTGAGCCACTGAAGACCGTCTGATGACGCGTACTAGGGGGTGGCAGAGCTCGTTTTCCGGGTTCAGTTGTTGTGTTAACTGCACCTCCGACGGTCTTTGATGAGATTAAAATGTTTTTTTAATGTTTGGGGTGATCTACACTGGAGAGAACAGCAGCCTGTCAGCAGCAACTGTAAAAATGCCACGTTTCTTACCAGAGTTTGGTTCCATTTCATGGAGGCTTGATCCGGTAAGTTTAAAAAGTCCAAAAAAAGTCCAGTTGTGGTTGTGTAATCAGATAGCAGAGGCTCTCCCGACTGTTTGCTGGACGCGTCGAGCCACCAGAGATCAAATTTTCTGGCGTTGGCAGTTCGACGCCTAGGTTGATTTGGACGCGCGCGTGCGTGGAAAAGGAACTGCAGGCTGCCGCCGCGCCGCTTCGATCACTCGAATCGCGCCGCCTCCCGGTTCGCCGTGACTCCACGCGTCTCCTCATAGACTTTGAATGTAAACCGGCCGCTTCAGCCGCCCGACACCGGGGCAGTGGGTACCAGGCATAACAGGTACAGCCGCCATTGCTCAGGGAAAATGCATGGCTGAAACTGTTGTCGCACAGAGACATTTATGGTTCACTTTGACTGAGCTGCCTGAAGGCCAGCGCTCAGCTTTCCTCCTTCAGGCAGTGGAGCCTCCCGATCTATTTGGGGGCGCCCTGGACAAGATCCAGAGCCGCTGCGACCAGAGGAGGAAACAGGAGGAGGCCCTGCATGAAGGCATGCCCAGGAGACACTACTCACAGCCAAGGGACTCGAGCGGTCACCTTGCGGCACCGCAGCACCAACATTCTTTCTCCCGATGCCCAGCACAGAAGAGGCCGACGCTCGACACAGAGCAGTGGGCAACGTCCACATCTTAGCAGCGCAGACGCGTACCACAGAGACAATTATGGTCTAAGCACCGATTTGTTCCGAGATAGGCAGGACAGCCCAGAACCTCTTTGGCGGTGAGGGACAAGAATCAGAAGTCAGCCTAATTTTACAGCGACTTCAAGAACATTCAAGGCGTTTTCACCTACTGGGAAAAAGAAAAGCCGTACTGTTACCACCAGTGTCTGTGCTCAAGAAGCCCTGACTAACTGCTCAGAATTGTTTAATATCACACAAAACACACACCCCGGTTTGTGTAATAAAGAGAAATTATTGTTTTTAAAAGATAATAAACGATCAACATGCTCAGAATGCTCTGTTTCACGAGTCAGCATTAAAGGGAGAATCCCACCATTTTTTAATGAAGCCAAAGTCAAAAAATAGGCAGAAGGGCCGTCTCGCACAGACGGGCGGCCCCTCTCTAATAAGACTCTGCACAAAAAAGGGCCAAATGAGTCCACAGATGAATCTAGTGGGACATTTCAAACAGATAGGCCCCACGCTCCCATTAAAACTGTCCACAAGAGGGCCCCATAAGCCCTCAGGTAAAAACAAGGAATTGTGTAACGTACACACACCCACCCCATTTGAAACAACTGAACTCTCGAGTGAACATGCCTCTTAGGCTCATTGCTCACACAAGAGCATGGACAGCATGTCCTCCGTCACAATGGGTTATGGGAACTGTAGTCAACGGTTACAAACTTCAATTCAGCAAACGGCCAGCGCCTTTCACTGGGGTGATAGTGTAAACAATAAGCCCAGCTCACGTCCACACTATGAAAGAGGAAATACGCTCACTCCTACAGAAGGGAGTGATCAGGGCGGTCCCTCCTCAGGAGAGAAGCAAAGGCTACTACAGCTGGTATTTTGTAATTCCAAAGAGGGGCAGGGGCTTGCGCCCAATTTTAGATTTGAGACGTTTGAACAAACGACTGAGGTCATACAAGTTCAAAATGTTGACACAACGCCAGGTGATTCATTCTGTGCGTCCAGGAGACTGGTTCACCAGCGTGGACTTGAGGGACGTATATTTCCATATAAATATCCTGCCCAAACACAGGAAATTCCTACGTTTTGCGTTTGAGAACGTAGCGTACCAATACCAGGTCCTACCTTTCGGGCTGTCTTTGGCCCCCAAGGTATTTACAAAATGTCTCGAGGCTGCTCTGGCACCCATAAGAGGTCAGGGGATCAGAACATTAGACTATTTGGATGACTTGCTGATTTTAGCTAGCTCACACAAGCAGGCAAAAATGCACACAGCTCTGTTGATATCACACCTAAAATCTTTAGGCTTCGTGATAAACACAGAGAAGAGTCAATTGTCGCCAACCCAGAACATTGTTTACCTGGGATTAGAACTGAACTCAGTTCTGTATCAGGAAAAGCTGTCAGACAGAAGAATAACAGACCTCCAGCAGTGTTTTGCTCTGTCCCAACACAACAGAGTTCTGACATTCAGACTTTGTCAACGTCTTTTGGGACTTATGGCAGCTGCAATCGTCTCGATTCCTCTGGGTTTATTGAATATGCGACCGTTTCAGATTTGGTTTCAAGCACAGCAGCGACTCCCCCGTAACAAATGCGGGTGAGAGTCAGCTCAGTCTGTTTAAAAGCTCTGTAGCCCTGGAAGGACACAGCAGTATTCAGCAGGGGTGTTCCGCTCGGCCGGGTCTTATCGCGCATGCAGCACGTCAGGGGTGTGTGGTCTCAGCAGGAGGCGAGACTTCACATAAACTAGCTAGAACGGATGGCTGTTTTCCTGTCACTGAAACATTTCTACAGGAGAGGTCTGGTCGAACAGCAGAACGTGCTGATAAGATCAGACAACACGTGCGTGATCGCGCACGTCAACAGACAAGGCAGCACTCACTCTCTGCCCCTCCTTCATTTGACCCAGAAACTGCTGCTGTGGAGCAGTTCACATCTGCTGTCACTCAGAGTGACACACTTACCGGGGGTACTGAACTACGGGGCGGTCACACTATCCAGAGGCGCTCCCCTCCCCACAGAATGGCGGCTTCACCCCCGAATAGTGGACCAGATCTGGACACGATTCGGAAAGGCGGACGTTGATCTTTACGCCTCCAGGGAAAATGCACACCGTCCTATGTATTACTCCATACGGGACGTGAACGCACCATTAGGTTTAGACGCATTAGCCCACGAGTGGCTAGCAACAAGACGTTATTACGCCTTCACACCTGTGGCTCTGATCCAGGCAACAGTGGAACGTGTGCGCAGAGAGGCCCACACACTGATCCTGGTCGCTCCAAGATGGACGAAGAGGGCTTGGTTTGTAGAGATAATATCACTGCTGGCAGGAACACTGTGGCGGCTACCTGTACGCAGAGACCTTCTGTCTCAGGTCCACGGGCAGATCTGGCATCCACGTCCAGAACTCTGGGAGCTTTGGGTTTGGCCCCTGAAAGGAGCAGGTTAATAGCCTCAGCTTTGCCCAGTAATGTGATAAACACAATACAGAGTGCACGTGCGGAATCAACACAAACCCTTTATGCTCTGAAATGACGTGTGTTTGAGGCCTGGTGTCTAGTGTCTTTGCTTACCGCAAAGGGATTACCTACGAACAGTATGGAATTTCCAAAACATTATGGGAGTATAATTTTGAAATTTTTTTTATTTATTTTTTTTCCACTTGCTGGATTGCATAGAGGTCAGAGACATTCGGTGGTATCCTTTCATGTTGGAACTCACGTACGGGCCACCAATTGTAATAGAATAATGCGGTAGTAAGGTATTTAAACACTTACTGAGTCTGGCATTATCGTAGATGCGTAGTTTATGAGCAGACTTTAATCTTGCACAAACTGCCACCAAAGTGCGAGTTCTTCCTTTTTCCGATACTAAATTGTTTTTTACTGTGATTAGACAAGAATGTAATGTCACAGGAGACTTCAATTTATATTGGTCTACCAAAAAAAATAGACCTTTTATTGAAACTATCACAAAAATTACATTAAACATTTGTATCGATATTAGCTCTGATTTAATAACTACGTTGACAAGAATTCAAATTAAAAACAAACAGACAGTTGGACCTTTCTGTTGGCACATTACTTAACAGTTTAATAGCTTATGAAAAAATAAGAAATAGGAGGAAGGAGTACTGGAGCTAAGTTAACTAAAGTTGTTTACTTTGAACCAACCAGGGTGGCAAACTTTCCCATACGGATCTTAGCTGTACTTCCGACACGTGCAGCATACAAACAACGCCTCTTTACCTGGTGACGAGACGTCTTGCGAGGTGAGGACTGAGAAGTTTGTGGACACTAACGGACTGTGTTGTCCAGTGAGCGTCCAGATGACTTCGTGCGTGTATGACTGGGTCAGACGAGCGGGAGCACGCTTTCACCGGCAGGAACAGACTCCAATCGCACTGGTTGAACTTTCAAAATAAAACTTTAGAAAACAAATTCTTCAGAAAGGAGTGAATGGATCAAAGTAAGGCTTTACTATGATCCCAGCTGAGACGTGGGTCGTTGACACATGACCGGGCCGTCTCCAGCTTTCCAGAGGGAAGCAAGTTGTCAGTTCGTTCTCCTCGAAACTCTAAAAACAAATGCAGGAAGTGCCCATTTATAGGGAGGCGGGATCTGACCCACCTCCTTAATAACTATTGGCTGGTTTTAACAAAATAAAAGATGGAAGTTTAATTCCATAGGCAGAAAGACTCTTGACGGACAACAGGAAAACTGTTTACATAAACGACCAGGTGGACAGTCCTGTTGAGTCTAGCTTGAAGACAAAACAAGAGAAGGAAGAGAACAGCTCTTACCCTGACTTCTGCCTTAGCGACAGAGTCTGCTTGCTTTTGCAGAAATAAAACCAGCAGAAGGTCACAGTCATGCAAGTAACAGATCATCATTAAAAATGACAAAAATATACTGTAGATCAATTCTGAATTAACACACATTAAAGAGAAAGTTCAATCTGATTAATTAGTGTCCATTAATTCATAATAATTGTTAACCAAAATAGTGTTTACTCATCTCCTTGAAGGCTTCAAGAAGGTGTAACACTGAGAGTTTCAGAGAGATGCAGAGAGGTGTACTTGAAGGTCAAGCCTAAAATAACAGAGGCTAGGTGTATCACTACACTGGAGAGGAATATTATCCCATATTCCAGTAATGTAGCACAGGTTCTCACATTTCTACAATATCTGTTAGAAAAAGGTTGTTCTTTTTCTACAATTAAAGTCTTTTTATCCACCATTTCAGCGTGCCATGAGTGATGGGGAGGAACATCACCTGGTGCCCATCCTCTTATGATCCGGTTTATGAAGGGAGTGATGAGAAAAAGGCCCCCATGCAGAGTTTTAGCTCCTCAGTGGGACCTGACACTGGTACTGGATGCTCTCTGTGGTCCACCATTTGAACCATTACAGAGTGTTAAAATGGATTTACTGTCGTATAAAACAGCTCTCCTTTTAGCTTTGTGTTCTGCAAAGCGCATGGGGGACCTCCATGCCCTATCAATTCACCATCTGTGCACCCAGTTTGCTCATGATGGCTCAAAGTTAACATTACGCCCACATCCTGCATATGTGCCTAAAGTTCCATCTTTAAACTATAAAAGCCTTGGCTTTGAACTGTCAGCTTTTCCTCCACCTCCTGTTCTGACTGAAGAACAGAGACGCTTGAACGCGCTCTGCCCTGTGCGTGCTCTGGGCATCTATATGGAGAGAACGAGAAGCTGGCGCAAGACCAGTCAACTGTTTGTATGCTTTGCGAAGCCTGCTGCTGGCAGGGCCTTATCAAAACAATGCCTCTCACACTGGGTTACAGAGGCTATCTCCAGAGCATACAGCAGTAAAGGTCAGCAAGCACCCAGCGGGGTACATGCACACTCAACTCGAGGGCTAGCTGCCTCATGGGCACTGTTTAGGGGTGTTTCAGTAGCAGACATCTGTGCTGCAGCAAACTGGGCATCTCCTAACACGTTCATAAAACACTACAGCCTGGATGTCACAAAAGGTGACGTTACACAGGTTGTGCTCTCTGCACAAGAGGGTTGAACGTATTACTGCTTGTCAGTTTTAGGCCTAAAGTTCTGCACAGGCACTTCCGAAGCGTGAGGGTAAGTTCCCATACTAATGTGTTGCACCACAGTGACTGACTGAAAGGGAACTGGAGGCTATGCACCATAACCAATGTTCCCTGAAGGAGGGAACAAGGTGCAACACAAGTTGGCCCCTTCAATGCTTTAAGCTCAGCGAAGTGCTTGCAGATGGCGGACATGAGACATACCGCGTCCTTTATACCAGGGGGGCGGAGCCCCCTGGTGACGCAAACCTCTCATAGGCCTTGACAGGCGTGTTAAAAATTCTTCAGGTGAACCGCGCTGGGACGCAATTCCCATACTAATGTGTTGCACCTTGTTCCCTCCTTCAGGGAACATTGGTTACTTTCCCAACTGACCAAATTGAAGTCCATAGTTATGATTCGGAAGATTTTGTCAAAGAGAGGCTCTCAGAAAGTTTCACAGACAAGACAAAGCAAGAGGAGACGTCCCACCCTTGAGAAGAGAAAGTGCTGTTTCTCTCACCTCACCTCTGAATCCTGATCATTCTCCCCAAGCACAGTACCACATCTCTGGACCTCCCTCAAAGACTATAAGACCTAAAAAAAATTAAATCTCCCAGTCCCCTGCCACCTTCCACAAACTTGTATATATAATAATAATAATAATAATAATAATAATAATAATAATAATAATAAATTCAATTTATACCACACTTTTCATTAATGAAAATCTCAAAGTGCTACAACAATAAAAAAAGTGATAAAATCAAGTAAAATCAATAATGATATCAACTAAGATTAAAGACAGAATCATGTGGAGGCAGAATAGGCCTGCTTAAAAAATAAATAAATAAATAAATAAAACAAGTGATAAAATCAAGTAAAATCAATAATAATATCAACCAAGATCAAAGATAAAATAAATCATGTGGAGGCAGAATAGGCTTGCTTAAAAAGAAAAGTCTTTAAGCCGTTTTTGAAGTCAACCAGTGGAGCTCTCAGGTAGTCAGGGAGGGAGTTCCATAGGCGGGGGGCAGCCACACAGAATGCTCGGTCTCCCATGGTCCTTAACTTGGTTCGTGGAATGTGAAGTAGATTACTACTCACTACTACTTTTACTCTTGTAAAAGTTTACTTTACTTTACTTTACTAAAAAACTAAAATCTCCCAGTCCCCTGCCACCTTCCACAAACTTGTATATAAATTCACTACTACTTTTACTCTTGTAAAAGTTTACTTTACTTTACCTTTACTCTTGGGGCGGCCCTGGCACAGTGGTAGTGGCAGCCGACCCCCGATCGGAAGGTTGGAGGTTCGAATCCTGCTTCCCCCCACCATGTGTCGTTGTGTCCCTGGGCAAGACACTTACCCCCGAGTTGCTCCGGGTAGGACTGGATGGCGCCTTGCATGGCAGTCTGCCGCTACCGGTGTATGAATGTGTGTATGAATGGGTGGATGGTTGGTATTGTAAAGCGCTTTGGGGCCTCTCATAGGGGGTTGGAAAGTGCTATATAAATAAGCTCCATTTACCATTTGTCTCCTGGTCCTTTGGTCAGTTTTGGGTTCTGGTAGAGTTTAAAACAACCCAAAGATGACAACCATGTGCCATCACAGACAACCTCAAAATGTCACACCCTGCAAGTGGCTGATGTAGGAAACTGATATGTAGACTAGAGAGGCTTTATGAAATAATGTGTTTGAGGGGGAGGGGGAGGGTGGGTGCTTGTGCTGCCATTGACGAGATGCTGCCCTGGGCAGCTGCCTACATCACCCATAACAGAAACTGCCATTGCACGTGTGGATACTCCAATTTCATACCGTAGATAAAGAACATGCATGTTTAGTAAATTAGTAACTCTAAATTGTCCCTAGGTGTGAGTGGGAGTGTGACTGATTATTTGTCACGTTTGTCCCTGAATGGACTTGTGACCTGTCCAGGGTGTACTTTTGAACAGTGAGTGCTGGAGAGATAGGCACCAGCTCCAGGAAAAGATAAGTGGGTAAAGGAAATGGATGAATAGATGAAGGATTTAGTGTTTCTTCTGTTGGTTTGAAAAACACTGGATAAAATTATCTCTCTGCTATTGGTGCTGCCAGTTTTTCTTCCTTAAACCACTTTGAGTACTAGGTCTTGACTTCTGCAGCTCTCCTGCCATGACAGTTTGGTCCTCAACAAACTCATTTAAATCCTGTTGCTTGTCCACTTTTAATACTTCCAAAGGTTCCCTTTGTAGTAATCTAAGAGGGTTCAGATTTATTGAGCCGTCCACACCAAATGTAAGAATTGGCAGGTTACACCTGACACAACCTTATCATCAAATATTCACGAGCTCTCTCTTTTTAAGGAATTTACCAAAGGTGTGCGCCAGACCGCTTGGGAGCGCTAATGCGCTAATCCGCTTATAGCGTACCTAAACAATTTATCAGCGTTACAGCAGTTTGACTAACTTTTATAATTCATAAGCGGATTTGCGCTATTTTCATTTAAAATGCAGTACCGTTAATAACTAATTATCTATCAGTAAAAACGTAAAAACTTATTTACGGGCCCAGACGACTGCTAACAGACCGTGGCTGTGTCTCAATTCAGGGGCTGCATCCTCATGAGTGCGCATATGTCGGCCGCATACGTCATTGCCCCGCGCGGAGGACTGTCCCAATTCGAAGACTCCTCCTCATGCGGCCGAGGAATGCGGCCTACTTCCTGCCGAAATCGAAGGATGCATCCGTGGAACCTTCAAGACGGAGGCTATCCCAGAATTCATAGCGCCAGCAGAGATTTCGCGGGGGGGGGGGACTTTCTGCGTGCAGGGTCGGGGCTGCTGCGTGTTGTTGAGTCATCAGCTCGTTTTAACAACAACCTCAGCGCGAATATTCATTCAACCTTTATTTAGTCATCTCAAACAACCTCAGCTCGAATATATCTCATTAAAATTTTACTACAGAAATGACTAAAAAAAATGTGTTAGCTGAATATACAGTATATTAGTGTTTCTGAGTTTACTGTTTTTGAAGAACTGATTACAAATCAGATTATTTTACACGTGCGAAGCAAGGATTTTCTGAGGGGCAATCTTTTAAAACCCAGAGTGGACCTATGAAATGCAAGTTGTCCAGTAGCTCAGTTGGTTAATCAACTTGCGATTGGTGCAGAGATGCTTTTCTCGAAGCTGGTTCGAATCTCACTCGGTACGGTTAAAACTTATTTTACGTTTGTCTTTTATTGGATAAAAAAAAGGAGTTTCACAAACTCCTTCCTTTTAATCTCAGTCCTCATTTTTTTATCCAATAAAAGACAAACGTAAAATAAGTTTTAACCGTACCGAGTGAGATTCGAACCAGCTTCGAGAAAAGTATCTCTGCACCAATCGCAAGTTGATTAACCAACTGAGCTACTGGACAACTTGGTTTTTGCAGGTCCACTCTGGCTTTTAACAGATCGCCCCTTATAAGCTGATTTATAATCAGTTCTTAACAAACAGTAAACTCAGAAACACTAATATATATACATGTATTCAGCTAACTAATATATTTTAGCGGCGTCCCTTCTCTTTCCACACACACAAAGCGCGCACACAAGAACTTCCCACCCACTTCAAGAGAACGCCCCACCCACTTCAAGGCCGGCAAACCTGAAGGCTAGACCGTCCCATTTCAGCAGTTTCGCTCAGCCCACCCGGTCTTGTGAGTGCGTGGCCTACTCGGCCCAGCTAGGCTGGGTCCTCATGAGGACGCAGCCCCTGAATTGAGACACAGCCCATATCCTGTCAGCGTCGGATGTGGTCCGTGACAAAAAAGCTTCACCTCAGTCTCTTTGCTAGAGCGAGCGCTCTCAGTTAGCAGCCAGTGTGTTACTCTGCAGCCTTATTGCTTGTTTTCGAAGAGTCAGACGAAGAGTTTTTAACATGGAGGGTGAACTTATGGATGTTTCTCAGCGGCCTACGTGACGCGTCTGGATTTTAAAAAGTATTTCGCCGTTTGCCCTCTTCAAAATGGCGGCCGCGACGGCCACAGAAGATAAGGACTTTCCATGAAAACACGGTAAAAACAATTATTTCTTTGCTGAGAAAAATATATTTCTTAGCTGACTTTATAGCACAAGGTTTTTCTGAGCTTAACCGGTTCAAATGGTCAAATCTGCTGGATTAAAAAAAGTATTTCAATCCATTCAGTGACTGAAAAGCTTTTGGGTGGTTGCTTTTCTTTATCTCCTATATTTTATCTCCTAAATGTTTCCCCTAATCATTTGGATGCACAGTCTAAATCTTTGTTTACAATTCTTTGCTTTCTAGCTAAAAAGTAGCCTGGTTAAAACCAGACCCTTGTCCTTCACTTTGCTTCAGACAATGGTCTGGACTTTCTCCATTGACAACCAATTCTTGCTGGAGGCGTGTCCTCTGCTGATGGCTGCTCCCCCGTGGTCTGCTGAACTTGACTTCTGCTCCGCCTCCTGCTGAATTCTCTCTCGCTCCGTTGCATATTATGTGTTTATATGTTAATAAAACGTCCTAATAAAATAAAATAAAACCATGGATCGCTGGTCCAACACACCAGAAGACCAGGAAATCTGATGGGACTCTTTAATTCTCTCGTGACAACCTCAGTCATTTCCTTGTTCATTTCACTCTGCGGAGGGAGAGGAGGATGAGGAGGAGGAGGAGGGAGCGATGATCACTTACTTTTGGCAAAAAAAAAGAAAAGAAAACTCCAGATAAGGGATTAAGAAGGGGAAATTAATAAATTTGTGTCACATATAAAACAGTCCTGCATCGCTTTGAATGAGAACATGCGACTGCTCGTTGGCTGCGCGCTCCCCCGTGGTCTTCAGCTCCGCCTCCTGCTGAATTTTCTCTCGCTGAATATTCTGTGTTTATATGTTAATAAAACGTCCTAATAAAATAAAATAAAACCATGTAGTGCTGGTCCAACACACCAGAAGACCAGGAAATCTGATGGGACTCGGGCAGCAACGTAAAACCTGACTTTAATTCTCTCGTGACAACCTGAGGCATTTCCTTGTTCAGCGGAGGGTGAGGAGGAGGAGGGAGCGATTACTTGACTTTTGGGGAAAAACAACAAAAGAAAACTCCAGATAAGGGATTAAGAAGGGGAAATTAATAAATTTGTGTCACATATAAAACAGTCCTGCATCGCTTTGCATCGCTTTGAATGAGAACATGCGGCTGCTCGCTGGCTGCGCTGGGACAGGTGGGGGCGTGGGTTAGGGGCCAAAAACTCCGCCCCTTCTGTTCTCTGATTGGTCCGGTCAAAAATCTACCGGAGAAATCGTTGTCTATGAGAGAAGTCCCAGACTGTGCAGTGAAGGGAAATGAAAATTGAGCGGAGCTGTGCAGGAAGGCGAGGGCCAGGCTAGCTAAGAAGTGTATTTTGCTACAATGGGTTTCACCACATCCCCCACAGTAAACATGTGGCTCACGCAGTTATCTGTCATCCTTCCTTTAGAAAAGCTGACCCATGATCTTAATCACAAATCGGATGCATTTCTGACATTATGGGGTCCTCTTGAGTCTTTCCTGCTTGGTTCCTAGGATTTTAGTAATAATAATAATAATAATAATAATAATAAACTTTATTTGTATAGCACCTTCCTACAATGCCTTGCATTGACCAAGGTGCTTAACAGGATAAAGAGATGAAAAAACTAGAACAATAAATCAATGAAAAAAGAATAAGAAACAACAACAACAAGGCAATGGAAATAAAAATGTTACATACTAAAATACCAAAGTAATAAAAGTTACACACTGAAAGCTTTTTTGAACAAGTGGGTCTTCAGACTGGTTTTGAACAGAGTCAGATCAGAGGTGGCACGCAGCTCAAGGGGGAGACTGTTCCAGGCTTTTGGGCCGGCAACAGAAAAGGGCCGGTCTCCCCATTGTTTTTACCTTGAGCGAGGCACCTCCAGCAGGTGTTGACTCGCAGATCGTAAAGCTCTACCGGGCTGATGGACTTTCAAAAGTTCTGAGATGTACAGAGGTGCAAGTCCATTCAGAGCTTTGAAAACAAACAGGAGCAGCTTGAACTGTATCCTGAACTGAACCGGGAGCCAGTGTAAAGAGGACAGGACAGGAGTGATGTGTTCATATTTTCGTGTGTTGGTCAAAAAGCGCGCGGCAGAGTTCTGTACAAGCTGTAAACGGGAGATGGAGGATTGATTAATACCAACATACAAAGCATTACAATAGTCAAGTCTGGAGGTCACAAAGGCATGGATGGCCTTCTCCAGATCACTACGGCTGAGAAATGACTTTACTTTAGAGAGCAGACGGAGCTGAAAGAAGCTGGTCTTGACAACAGAACTGATCTGTTTATCAAACTTTAAGTTGGAGTCAAGCTGCACTCCAAGATTTCAAAAAAATCTTTTAGTATTTTAGTACTTAACTATGTTTTATAGCTCTATTTGTTTTTGCTGTTTTTTATTTTTATTTTTTATTTATTTTTTGTTACTGCTGTTCCTCGTTTATTTTGATGGCTGTAAGGTGATATCGACTGGAGGAAGTGTCTGAGACCTCAATTCTTGTTTATGTGGAGTATTTTGTTGTAGTTCTGTTTTTGTATGTGTGTGTGTGTGTGTGTGTGTGTGTGTGTGTGTGTGTGTGTGTGTGTGTGTGTGTGTGTGTGTGTGTGTGTGTGTGTGTGTGTGT
>JBBPBX010029309.1:0-35968 GCA_038048925.1 Garcialebias charrua | reverse complement strand
GTGTTGCAACGTGGCTCATGGCGCTTCAAAGTTTTAACCTAGACATACGTTATGGTCAAAACAAGAAGTCTCATCTGGGGACGGACTTGGCAATCTGCCAGAAGTGTACACAAGATGTACCAGCCACCCAGCCGCCGGTTGAGGTAAAACCCCCAGTAACTGAAGACCCGAATCACCACTTCTTTGATGACAATATCTGCAAAGATATGACAACATTGTACGTGGATGGATCTTCATTCCTCCGCGACAAAATCTGTAGAGCAGGTGTTGGAGGAGTTCTCCTCCAAGACCAAGAACAGATAACTTTCAGCTACAAATTAGGCTCTCAGACTTCTCAGTACGCTGAGATTGCAGGAATCCTAATAGCTCTCCAGATGGTAGTAGAACGCTCCATCAAGACGCTAGTCATCTGCACTGACTCTAACTATGCTCGTTTAAGTTTCGCTTGTCACCTCGCTGTGTGGAAACAGAATGGTTTCCTAACAAGCGACAGGAAAGTGGTCAAACACAAAGAGCTTTTCATAGCGTGTGATCACTTGGTGACATCACACGACTTACAGATCTACTGGAAGAAAGTTCCAGGACATTCTAGAGTCCCAGGCGATGACAAGCACTACAATGACATTGCGGATTCCTTAGCCAAAGAAGGAGCCGACGAAGGTCCTCTATGGTCCTTCGACTCCTCCTGGTTGATCAAGACTCTGTCAACACAACCTGCTGTTGAGGTTATGGCAGTCACACGTGCACAGGCCGCAGCCAGACCTGCTGACAACGCAGTCTCTGTACGACCCGCACTGACTGACCCAGACATCATCCAACTACAGAAGTCGGATCCTGCTATCAACTCCATGATACTGTACCTGACTGATCCGAACAAAAATAGTCCGTCTAAAGACGAACTGGATTCCGATCCAGACCTTAAAGTCCTTTATCAGCTGCGCAAACAGCTAAAACTAATCAAGGGCATCCTAACTTTCGCTCATGGACCAACGTCCTCACCTGTGTTCGTGGTTCCCCATGACCAAAGGGGGGTGATGTTAGTTCATGCCCATGATCTCCCGTCCGCAGGACACAAAGGAGATAAAGCCACGCTGACGGCATTAAAACAAATTGCCTATTGGCCTGGAATGAAAAAGGATGTCAAGGACTACATTGAAGGGTGCGTGGTCTGTGGCCAGTTTCAGCCAACCAGACCACTTCACAGAGCACCACTGCAAAGCAGAGGCATTGCATTCCCATGGTCTGACCTCCAGATCGACTGGGTTGGACCACTCACTAAGAGCTCTAGAGGAAATAAATATTTTCTCACGGTAACCTGTGCATTTACCAAATGGGTAGAATGCCTACCAGCTCCTAACGACACAGCACAAACCACTGCTATGTTGTTAATGAATCATATATTCTCAAGGTTTGGACTTCCCCTTCGGGTGAACTCAGACCAAGGTACACACTTCACAGGTGAAGTGATGAAAGAACTGTGGAAGACGCTAGGCGTCAAGGCCAACTTTCATGTCGGCTACCACCCACAGGCTTCAGGCCAAGTAGAGAGAGCAAACAGAACTGTGGTGAGTATTTTGAAGAAATACGTGGCTGCAAACCACAAGGACTGGGATGTGAAACTCCCTCTGGTCCTCATGGCCATAAGAGCCACTCCACACACATCAACTGGCATCTCTCCCTTCGAGATGATGACCGGTCGACAAATGACTCTCCCTCTACACCTGTTGTACCAACCAGGCGACGCCGCCATGGCGACAGCCTACACTACACAACAATACATGAAAGATTTGAATGTACACCTCAGAAACACTTTTGCTTTCGCCCAGAAAAACCTGGAAAAATCCGCTGAAGGACGCAAGGCGTACTATGACCAGAAGGCCTCTCACAATGAACTCCAAGTGGGAGACAGAGTCTGGTACTATACGTTCGCTCCAGCAACCGGGAAAGGAGGGTCCGAGACCGGAACTCTCGCCCGCAAACTAATGCCCAGGTGGACTGGACCTCATCTGATAACAGACAAAGTGTCCTCAGTCGTCTACGAAATCAAAATCAGCAAAGGCCGCAAAGAGCCAATTGCTAAATGGGTACATCGAAATCAGATCAAACCTTACAAGGCGTTCAATGACTCCACAAAAGACAAAGATCTCACAAACTCACCGACTTCATGGGATAATAAGGTCGTCCAAACACAAGTTAGTAAATAAACTAATCAGGTTTAAACTACCGTATTCTCCACCCTATAAGTCGCATTGTCCAATTTGAACTTAGAAACGCTAAGCCTAAAACCCACAACAAAAACTAACCTTAACAACCGTTTAAATCCACGAGATTTAATTTGACCTCGGTCATAAAGTTGAGACCTGTTTTTCTTGTGTGTTGCACTTTGGAATCTGACGACAAGAGTGTGTCGAAGCAGTGAAACGTTGTTTCCTTGTTGTTTAGTCATTACTGTTGTCACTAGTTTGTAATGGTCACTGATCGATTGATACAGCGTTAGATTTATTTCCCTTTTTTTCCCCTTATTTTATTATATTATCTACGCTGCAAAAATGACCATTTATTATTAATCATTGTCTCCTGTAAGGTAATGAGTGTGTTCCAAATGAAAGTTTGAGCTTGTTTATTTGTTTGTGTAAATTTGTTTTGTAATAATACGTTTTGGAGACGGTGGGGGAGTGGACTTAAAAGGAGGAGGAAGTGACGTGCTCTCTCTCTCTGTCTCACCGTGGAGTGTGCACCTGCTGAGAAGGATTTTGGCGTGAGGCCGTTGCCCTGTGGACTGCCTGTGGACTGTGGATTACCTTGAGTTGGGATCGCTGTGGATTAGTAAATTTCTCCTACCCAGGACTGCAGGGGAGGCACGCTAAAAGGACCTTGAGACTCTGGTGAGATTGTTTCTTTTTATTTCGGCGCGCCGACGCCTGGATGGATTGAGAGGGCGTTTCCTCATCCCGCTTCAAACAAACTTTTTATCTGAGAGAGCGTTTGGACTGAAAGTTGGTGCATTTTGGGTTTTGATTTAATTTATGGGGTTTGTCTGCAGATAAGTAAATGTTGGGGGGAAGGCTGCAGATATGTAAATGTTGGGGGAATGAAGTGTTCGGGTTGTTTATGTGCACAGCTGGTTTGTTTGTTTAAATTGGGTAAAGGGTATTAAATGTCATCAAATGGCTAATATCAATAGATGTTTATGAGAGTTTTCTTGTATGTGGGGTGAATTATTTTCTTTTTACTGGTTTATGCTTTCTGCTCAACCATTATAAGTCTTAAGCGCCGTCAGCTCCAGGCACTGCCCCTGACTAATTTAGCGTATGTAATAATTAGTCCCTTTTATCCTAGCGGTGGGGGGCAGGTTGTTATATTTGGTGGCCCGTGTGGGGAGCTAGTGTCCTTGTGGAGTGAGGCTGCTATGTATATTTTTTGGTTGTTTGAAGTAAAGCTAAATTAATTTCGACATAAGCATTTTACTTCATAGCCTCTCAGTTGATTTTGTTTTTCATTTACAAATATTGTAGGCCCAAATTAGTGTCTATAATTTTTTTTGGTGTAGAGAAAGTAAGTGGTGGATTTTAGAGGTTGGAATAGTGGCTTAAATGCAAGTTGTTGTTTTTTGATATTGTGAAGTCAGCGTATTTTATATACATGACACCAACACATGTACATATATCATACAAATACTGATTTGTTGCATACAGCATCAAATTTCAGCGCCTGGAGGACCTTAACTCAAACTATGTCAGCTTCAAATCATTCAGATTCCTCCTCTGAGGAGTCTGCGTCTAATCAGCATTCAGCACCCTTGGGGAAATTCGACCGGCATGTTACAGTCAGGCTACAGCCAGACAATCCTGATGTAACCCACTTATCCTCCATGCTCAGTAGCATGTATCTGGACCCATCAGTGGTTCAAGCAGATGCTGGGGTTAACACCGAAACTGAGACATTGGCAGAACAACTCTCGGACCTCCAGCAGAAAGTTGAAGCCTTGGAACAACGCCTCCGAGATGCGATTGACAGCACCCTCCATCGTGAGGAGGGACTCAGGGCTGCTATTGACTCCTCTGCTGTTTTAATAAAGGAATACGTAGAGCACCACCTCCAGAAGATGGACCAAGAGGTTGGGGCCTGTCTCAAGCGTAGGGATAAACGCTGGTCGGAGGAACTAAATCAAACGGTCCGCAAAGGTGCTCTCTCTTGGGGGCCGTCCACGTATTCAACTCCAGTTGCTCATGGGCCCATTGGTGGACTGGCTGGGGAGAGAGACGCTAGCCAGACATCCCATTATGCTGCTGCCAGACCCCCTATTAAGATGGACTTTCCTCAGTTTGGGGAATCCCGCAGCACCTCAGATGTGACTGATTTTATAGAGCAGTGTGAGAACTTCTTAACGCTCAGACCCTTGTCAGATGTGGAGCTCCTAGGCACACTAAACACTGTTCTGAAAGGACCCGCACGCAGCTGGTGGCTGGCGACACGGACAAAAATAAAAGATTGGGATGACTTTAAGGCTGCATTCCTGGAAGCCTTCCTGCCTACCGACTACCATGCTGAAATAGAGGAACAGCTCCGCTCAAACGTTCAAGCACCAAACCAGTGTGTGAGGGACTTTGCTTATGACCATCGAGCCCTGTGCTTAAAGTGGAGTCCGGACATGGCTGAACAAGAAATTGTCCGCAGAATCTTGAGTGCCTGCAACCCCAGACTGGCCAGTGGTCTAAGAGGCATCGTAACCACGGTGGAACAACTCGTGAAAGTGGGGTCGCTGATTGAAAGGGATTGGAGCAACTCCCGGGAATACTGGAATAGAGTACAGCAGGCCCATCCTTCGGACAGATCAAAGAAAACAGGAAGAAAGTCTGAACACAGCCAAGCTCGGGGACATGGAGGAGATGTGGCCATAGTTCAAGCGGTACTGTCCCTGCTGGTGGTTCCTGTAACTATTCGGGGAACTACAGGAGATGCTGTCCTCGACTCTGGATGTACTTATTCCCTCATGAAACAAAGCCTGTGGAAGAGGATAAGAACACCTGGTGAAACCCTGAGTAGAAGCGAAGTACCGAAGTTTGTCATGGCTAATGGACAAGAAAGTCAGGCAGAGGGAAAAACTGTCCTGCTACTAGGATTTCATGACATCCACATCACCATCCCTGTGCATGTCATAAATGATGAACAACTTTGTATGCCATTGCTACTTGGGTTGGACTTTATGAATGCCAGTCAGATTGTCCTTAAGCCCCATCTCAGGAGTTATGGGCTGCCGGATGGAAAGGAATACAAATTCAAGGTCAGATCACGAGATGAGCTGTGTTGGAAGGATGCACAGTTATATGTCAATTTTTACCTGGCTGTGGTGGAAGACTCACAGGCTAAAACACCTGCTGTCCCTCTTTTGGAAGACCAGCCTGAAGAGGTGCGGCCGCTGCTGCAGAAGTGGCCCACCGTTTGGACAGAGGCTGTTGGAGCCACCGAGATAATTAGCCACCACATTGTGACATCCGACGAGCTTCCTGTGAGACGCCGAGCTTACAGAGTGTCACCCCAAAAACAAGCTGTTATTGAGGCTGAACTGGAAAAAATGCTGCAAAACAACATAATTGAACCATCAACGTCACCATGGGCAGCGCCGGTGGTGTTGGTGCCACGGAAAGACGGCACACCACGCTTTTGTGTGGATTTTCGTGGACTCAATGCAAAGACTCTTCATGATGCATATCCTATGCCACTGGTGCACGAGATCCTAGAGTCTCTGCGAGGTGCTCAAATTTTCAGTTCTTTAGATCTCAAGAGTGGCTATTGGCAGGTCGCTATGAGCAAAGAGAGCAAGAAAAAAACAGCCATGATTACTCACAAAGGGTTGTTCCAGTTTAAGGTAATGCCTTTCGGCCTGAGGAACGCCGGCGCCACCTTCCAGCGATTAATGGAAACAGTTCTTGGAGAGCTAAAAGGAAAAAACTGTTTTGTTTACATCGATGACATCATCGTGTTCTCTAACACCATTGAGCAACATCTGCAAGATCTCGAGGCTGTGTTTAAAAGACTCCATGATGCTCATCTCACCTTAAACATAAAGAAATGTTGTCTGTTTCAGACCAGTCTCAGATTCCTCGGCCATATGGTTTCTGGAAAAGGAGTGGAGGTAGACCCAAGTAAAATCCAGGCCATCTCTGACTACTCACCTCCTAGTGACTTAAAGGGTCTGCAAAGGTTTCTCGGCTTAGTGGGTTGGTACCACAAATTTATACCAAGACTGGCAGACTTGGTTGCTCCCCTAAATAATCTAAAAAAGAAGAATGTACCTTGGGAGTGGTCATCAGAGTGTCAAGCATCATTCGAACACCTCAAAACACTGCTGCAATCTCCACCAGTTCTTGCTCAGCCACAGTCACACCTTGGCTTCCAGGTACATTGTGATGCCAGCGATGTGGGACTGGGAGCTGTTCTGATGCAAACGGTGGAGGGAGAGGAGAAAGCCATTGCATTTGCCTCTAGAGGACTCCGTGGGGCTGAACTCCGTTATTCCACCTCTGAAAAGGAATGCCTAGCGGTTGTATGGGCAGTTGAAAAATGGCGCCACTATCTGGAAGGAGAGATGTTTGATGTGTTTACAGATCATGCTGCACTAGCCTGGGCATTTAACTGCCCAAAGACCTCATCCCGGCTTACTAGATGGACATTAAGGCTGCAAGCATTCACATTTCGGGTGCATTACAAAAGAGGGTGCTGTAACGCTGTCCCTGATGCCCTGTCACGTGCACCACCTGGGCAGGAAGGTACCATCAATGTTGCTATGGCAAAAGACTACTGGATAGATCTCCCTAGCTCACTACAAGATATTGAGAGTGCCCAAAATATTGATTCTCTTTGCGTGGAGCTGGGACAAACCGTCACCCTTCCAAAGCCTGGACGAATACATCACGTTTATCAACAAGGTGTCTTATACCGGGGCGTTCCATCCAAATATGGTGGATTCAACTACCAACTGGTTGTCCCAGCCAATCTGGTAGCAAGTTTCCTCACCTACTACCATAACAGTCCAGTGGGAGGCCATTTGGGAAGGCTTAAAACCCTTCTAAGAATTTTGGAAGTGGCTTGGTGGCCATCTGTAAGGAAGGATGTATGGAGTCATGTCAGGGCCTGCCAAACTTGCCAAAAATACAAGGGCACTAACCAGAAGCCTGCTGGACATCTTGAGTCACCAGACGTTAGTGCACCAGGGGAAATGTTGGGGGTAGACTTTATGGGGCCATTTCCGCCTAGTAAAGCCAGGAACACTGTGTTGATGGTGGTGGTGGACTATTACTCCAAATGGGTGGAACTATTCCCATTAAGAGATGCCAAGACCCCTAAAGTCTGTCACATCCTCAGGAACGACATATTTACCCGCTGGGGGGTGCCTGCATATTTGGTGTCGGACAGAGGACCACAGTTTACCAGCCGCCTGTTAGCCAGTTTGTGCACTTCTTGGGGTGTAGTCCAAAAGCTGACCACTGCTTATCACCCTCAAACCAACCTCACGGAGAGAGTCAATCGGACCCTGAAGACGATGATTGCTTCATTTGTTGGACGCCAACACCAGGATTGGGACAGATGGCTCCCCGAGTTCAGGCTGGCTATAAACTCAGCAGTGCATGAGACTACTGGTGTTTCCCCAGCAATGTTGGCCCTCGGTCGTAAGTTAAAGGATCCTCTGGAGCGTCTCATTCACCAAGCACCTACACCAGACATGCCTACATACCATACGTTGCATACACAAACACAAATACAAAAGGAAGTCAACAGACATGTGGGTCTGGCCAAAGCCCGACAAGCTAGGTATTATAATGCACGACGTAGGGATGTACACTTTACAGTCGGTGATCTAGTCTGGGTTAGGGCACACCCTTTGTCCAAAGCTTCGGCTAAGTTCTCTGCAAAACTCGCACCCAAATGGTCAGGGCCTGTGAGGGTAGAGAGACGGCTTAGTCCTGTTACTTACCGTGTGTCAGGGATGACAGATAATAGTAAAGTGGATACGGTCAACGTGGCCGACATGAAACCCTTCTACGGCCCCGATAAGCCGCTGGCTGGGGGGGGGGGGAATGTAATGGTCACTGATCGATTGATACAGCGTTAGATTTATTTCCCTTTTTTTCCCCTTATTTTATTATATTATCTACGCTGCAAAAATGACCATTTATTATTAATCATTGTCTCCTGTAAGGTAATGAGTGTGTTCCAAATGAAAGTTTGAGCTTGTTTATTTGTTTGTGTAAATTTGTTTTGTAATAATACGTTTTGGAGACGGTGGGGGAGTGGACTTAAAAGGAGGAGGAAGTGACGTGCTCTCTCTCTCTGTCTCACCGTGGAGTGTGCACCTGCTGAGAAGGATTTTGGCGTGAGGCCGTTGCCCTGTGGACTGCCTGTGGACTGTGGATTACCTTGAGTTGGGATCGCTGTGGATTAGTAAATTTCTCCTACCCAGGACTGCAGGGGAGGCACGCTAAAAGGACCTTGAGACTCTGGTGAGATTGTTTCTTTTTATTTCGGCGCGCCGACGCCTGGATGGATTGAGAGGGCGTTTCCTCATCCCGCTTCAAACAAACTTTTTATCTGAGAGAGCGTTTGGACTGAAAGTTGGTGCATTTTGGGTTTTGATTTAATTTATGGGGTTTGTCTGCAGATAAGTAAATGTTGGGGGGAAGGCTGCAGATATGTAAATGTTGGGGGAATGAAGTGTTCGGGTTGTTTATGTGCACAGCTGGTTTGTTTGTTTAAATTGGGTAAAGGGTATTACATGTCATCAAATGGCTAATATCAATAGATGTTTATGAGAGTTTTCTTGTATGTGGGGTGAATTATTTTCTTTTTACTGGTTTATGCTTTCTGCTCAACCATTATAAGTCTTAAGCGCCGTCAGCTCCAGGCACAGCTGCCCCTGACTAATTTAGCATATGTAATAATTAGTCCCTTTTATCCTAGCGGTGGGGGGCAGGTTGTTATAAGTTGAGATATTGTTTTGGTTCTGAACACTCCCAGCCAAAAAGGTTTTGTATTAACATTGGTTAATGAATGATATGGATTTAACTATGCCAACATGCAGTTCGTTTTGTTAAATCTCAATCGTCGAAGAGTCAATGTAGTTTAAAGCTACTCAAGGTACCATAAACTACACTGGTCTCACAATTTCTAAATTGAACCGATTCGATCGTTTCTATTCTAGATTATCTATTCATTTTGATGAGTCTCGCCATAGACTTCAAAATTTATTAGGAATACCAAATCCTACGTCGTTCGTCTAAAAGACAACAGACATTTAGATCAAACTATATTTCATTTTTATTTTAGTTTAACCTAAACTAAGTAATGAATGGAGGAATAGTTTGGAATTAGAGGCCTTCGTTACAGAAGCCCTCCAAAATTTTATAGGTATAGATCCCTATATCTAATTTTACAGAATTGATCCACCCCTTAATTGGTAATTGTAGCTGATCTAAACCATGATAGCTTACATACCAGGTGCATATAGGTAGGGCTTAATGTAAAATCCCAATCATAAGCCCACCTAAAAAACCACATAATTGCATGACACATAGAACCAGAGTGGCACTGACTGGAAACCAACCAGCCAACAACCTTCGATGTGGGGACCTGCAGCTCCAACGCTTGGTCTTCAACCTTCGTCCAAGGGTCGCCTCCTCTGCGTCAATCGAGGGATTCCCTCTACATGCTGATTATGAAAACAATTGTTGCTGATCAATCAACAAAACTAATCGTTGTGGAATTACCGCTGTGGATTATAAGACTTTGCTTTCCAAGGGATCACAGACTTTGTTTTCCAAGAGTTAACAGACTTTGTTTTCCAAAGGATTAAAAGCTTTTCGCAATGGGATTACCTCCGAACAGTATGGAATTTCCAAAAACTTTATGGGATTATAATTTTTGATTTTTCTTTTCCACTTACTGGATTGCTTCAAGATCAAAGACAGTTCAAGGTTTCCTTTCGTGTTGGACCCCATCCCCAAGGACTGGCGATGGCTTCCAAAAGGGGGGAGATGTAGTGGACCTACCCAGGGTCAAACTAAGGTTTTTGAACTGTCCAGTGATGACCTTTACTGACCTCTCAGTAAAGCAAGACATTTACCACAAAATCATTCCATTAGTTGTAATCTGAGAATATAGTCATCAAAAGAGACTATTTCTATCTTTGATTTTATTCTAATGTAATCAAAAGAATAACTTTTGTCATTTTCATGATATATGTTATATGCTGTTATTCTTTAAATGTGAAACATCAATGTGTCATTTCTGCAAATGAAAAGGTGTCAAAGTTCAGCTAAAATGTCAAACTGACTCATACAGAAATTGTTTTTGTCGAGTTTCAGCTAAAACTCTCATCTAGCGTCTGAAAGTCTCTCACTCAGATACTTTTCCTAAACAATTTCCTTCTCTGCGCTGAATTTCACCTTGAATAGTGATAACAAGTGGACCAATGAAAAAGAGACAAGCCACACTCCTCTCTTTGTTCCTTACTAAGTTCTAAGCTGTGGCTGGAACGTCAGAGTCGACTGGGAACTTGAAAGAGATGTGAACCTTTCCCAAAGAGCTGGGGTACGTTTGGTCAAGAGCTAACGACCTTCGTCTTCAGCTAAGGACTGATAACCTGCTGTTATGAGTCCACTTCGAATGAGCGTAAGCTCAAAACTTTGTTATTCCTTCCTGGAATAAATTATCTTGAGCCAAAAAGCCACGACTGCCACGGCTTCTGCCGACGAAAGCGAGTATCACCGACACCGACAAGGTAAACACGTGTGGAGTCCAGCTTGGACTTGCGGGACCGACGACTCGTCAGTCCAAAGCTGATCACAGCTCTTTACCAGAACCGAGGCGGACGTCTTAAGGTAAAGGAGCCGCTGTTTGCTTGCTGGAGGTGTGATGATATCTTAGCTGGACGCGTATGGAAGAGTGTCATCTGGTTTCATAAGTGCAAGATAAACTTCCTCTCTTAACCTCCCAATTCTCCTTAAATCTTTCCTCCTCTCCTTTCCCTCAATTCTAAGCTGGAAACTATTTTAAGCTAAAGAGCCCACAGACTAAATATGTTAACATCCAGTATTGAAGTCTGTTGTGTTGAATTTAAGTGTGCTGACGTATTAAATTGAAAGAAAGTGAAATCATATCAATCAAGTGTAATGGTGTTAATTTAGTGATTTATTTTAAATAAATGGTAGTGTCGCCTGGCATACCAACTAAGTTAACGTGTCCATTGTCACTCTATAGCTCTGTTTATTTATCCATCATAAAGATCACAGAAATATTGGGTAAACTGAAAAAGAAAAGAATCCGTGAAATTACTATTCAATCTGAATAAGTAAATTAATTAAGGATAAAGAGGTCAGCTTAATACTGACCCCTGTTAAAATCCTTTAGTTACATCTGGGTGGCACTATATGTGTTTAAAGATACAATATATGGTCTCCCTCATGTTTCCTTCACAGCTTATGCCTGTGGAGCAGAGCATACTGAACTAGCTCAGTGGAGCAGAGGAGGCTTTCTAACAGCAAATGGTAAACCAATCAAACATGAGGCAGACATGAGGGAGCTTGCAACAGCTTTAATGCTACCAAAGGAAGTAGCAATTGTAAAATGCAAGGGCCATGACACAGACACAGAATCCCAGACAGCCAGAGGCAACTGTCAAGCTGATTTGGAAGCAAAAAGAGCATCAGGATACATCAACTGGAGTCAGATGGTGATGGTCGCGCCAGAGGAAGAGAGGGCCATGAGATGGGATGAGGTCTCTGTAGCTTGCTGTCAACAAGGGGCGGCTCCTGAAGAAAAAACAGTGTGGCTGGACCATGGAGCTAAAGTGAGACCAGATGGATTGTGGATACATCCTGAAGATGGAAGATGGGTCCTTCCCTTGAGCCTGAAGAGGAGAGTTTTGGATGAAGCACACGGACTCGCACATGTCGGGTCCCACCAAATGAGAAAAAACATTGTCAGCTGGTGGCACCCACACTTGAATTCGTTGCTTAAAGCATTTGTGAAGGAATGCACCGTGTGTTCCTTACATAACTCGAAACCATCGATGAAACCGCGCGAACACGGCAAATTTCCGACAGAGATGACACCCGGTTATGAGATAATCATTGATTACACGGACATGATCGAGCCGGTAAAGGGATTCAGATACTTACTGGTTTGCGTTGATGCGTTCACCGGATGGCCAGAGGCATGGCCAGCGAAAAAAGAAGACGGGAAAACGGTCATAAAATGTTTAATCAATCATTACATTCCAAGTCATGGTTTTCCTTCTAAAATCAGGTCAGATAATGGTACACATTTCAAAAATGCAGATCTGCAGATGGTTGAAAAGGCTTTAGGCCTAAAACACGCATTTGGGTCCGTCTATCACCCCCAGTCGCAGGGGAAGGTCGAACGTTTGAACAGAAATCTGAAAGAAAAATTGGCTAAAATCTGTGCACAGACAAAAATTAATTGGCTTGACGCTCTGCCCATAGCCCTTATGGCGGTCAGAGCCTCTGTGAACCGGGGTACAGGTTTCACTCCTTATGAGTTAACGACGGGGAGGGCATTTCCAGGGCCACAACAAAACGTTGGATGGCCCTCTGAAGAAACTGTGAAAATGTCACATGCGAGTTACATGGAAACACTAACAGGTCTTTTGTCCAGTTTCCATCTACAGATCCCTGAGTCCAGTACCCCTCAGGAAGAAAGGCCTGAATGCCCGTTGACACCTTGGGTGCTTCTGAGGGTCACAAAACGGAAGTGGGCGGAGCCACGTTGGACCGGTCCGTTCCAAGTGGTTGAGCGCACATCTCACGTAGTACGTCTCCGGGAGAAGGGCTCGACGTGGTATCATCTGAGCCAGTGCACGCCAGCTGAGGAGCCTCAAAGGTCATCACATCAGGTCGAGGCAGCTCTGTCAGAGCTGCACAGCTGAGAGCTCCGGCTTCGCAACTGGAGGAAGCGGTCCACACGAGCGGTGGGCTGTCCTGCATCTTCATCCTTGAGATCGGGTTCGAGGAAGGTGTGGGTCTCATCGTTTCATCGTTTCACTTCCTCTGCCGTGGAAGTCATCTGTTCGTGAGGTGTTCTGGTTCGAGTGGTGAAGCTTCCTGAAAACACCTGTCTTCCTGAGGAGCATCTTTGTGCTTGCTTTTGAAAGGGGGCCAGAACGATAGGGAAACAGTTCCCCCTGGCCCCAGGCCTGTCTGCCTTGTTGCTTTGAGAGAGAAGAGCCAGTTGCATGATTGCAGCTTAACAAGGCAGGCCACATCGGGAGGAGCATAAAAGAGGAGGTCAACCATTCTCTTTGGGTCAGGGGCAGGTTTTGCTCGCCAGGGGAACGGGGTATTGAACACAGCCCACCTGGCATTAATCTTTTGCAATCTGCAGCCCAAGAAAAAGGGTGGTGGCCTCTGAAGAATGCAGCTTTCAACAAAGATCTGAGCAGAACAGAAAGCAGAGTGTTAAATCGATTCAGAAAGACTGACACAGTGTTTTAAACTTTACAGGTGTTTCTATTTTGCATTATTAAATCAGCAATATTTCATACTTTAAATCTTAAATCACATTTTAAAGATCACACACTTAGGATTAGATATTAGATTTCACCTTTAATATTAAATTAGTGTTGCATTTTATTACTATTTCTTATCTTAGAGTTGATTTAGTTGTCAACAATTTGCTGCTACACTTTAACTTTTAACTTTTATCAATTAAACTTACTTCTATCCTAAATTAGAGGTCAACAGAACAACACATAATTTCACTCATTGCCAGGTCTAACTTTCAAGGGTTTAGAGTTACATTTTTCAATTTCAGTCTTAAAATCATAAAATATTAGGGTTTTTTGACCAATTCCTTATTTCTGGTTTAAAAGTAATGGGAAAGTGATCCGTGCATTATAAGACTGTATTTCCTTACAGGTGCGGTTCCAGTGATTCCTGTGTAATAAAAAAAAAAGGAGCAATAAGAAGATTTTGTTAACTGTGCATGTGTTTGGTGTTTGGACTTTCTGCACCAAGTTATCCTGGTGTTTACCTTTTCAGGTCAGCTCATTTTAACTGAGAAGGGGGTCAATTTCATCTTCTGTTTTTAAATTGTGTTACATTTCAGTGCTCACAGCTTGCTGTTTTAAACTGTGTTTGTGCTCCAGTTTGAGGGGTCCACGAGGAGTTCAGCATGGCGGATGGGCATAACAGAATTTTACTGGCAGGAAGTGTGATGATGTTGATCATGATTCTGATCGTTTTACTGCTGGAATCTCTTTGTGTTATACCAGGTCTGCAGAGGTGTCGCGCAATGGATCATTCAAGGGACAAGAGAGAGGTCCCCAGACTTAGGACATGGTCTCAGATTCAGGATATTGATCAGTTGACTCTGAACTTGTCTCACAGTTTCCAGATGAACAGCTGGTATAAGTATGCTCAGTTTTTAGCCAGGGGGCGCCATAGTTCTGAATGTTATGTATGCACAAAGCTTCCTGTCACTGCATCCCACCTGCCTTTGCGTGTGAAGCCTTTAGAACGCAAGTTGTCTTTCTGTTTTTTGCAGTACAGTTCCAGGGGATTCATCAAACAACCAGCGAAGTGTGAGGCTAGAAGGTACGAGCTGACACAGTCTGACCCGGTGGTGGTGCTGAGCCAGTATGTGGAGTGGACACCTGGTGAACAGTTCCCGATTTGTGTACACCGCGTGCATCACCAAGACTCACATCAGGTGGTGGTTGGCTCACTGCCGACCAAGAGCTGCCAGGCGGTGTACCACCCGGGGAACATTCACGTGGGTGTTCCTGGAGTGAATGGGACGTTTCCTGTGGAGGATTTGGCTTGGTTGTGTGGTCATGCTGTGCTGTTGTCCTTACCTGCGAACTGGACCGGACTGTGCGCACCTGTGGCGGTGACTGATGACTCATTTATGGCCTCCGTCAGTAATGGGTCTCATTATGTTCGTGAGAAGAGAGCAATTGTTCTCAAACCTCATGACTCCATCTGGGGTTCAGATGTGCCACAGGAGTTTAAACATTGGACAACAGGTGAGAAAGTCATACTTTCTCTTTTTCCATGGGCAGGTGTAGGTAAGCTGATGTTGCGTTTGGAGACGTTAGATTACCGCTTTGGGGTGTTTATTAATTCCACAATTAAGGCGTTTGAGGGCATCTCGGCTGAGTTAACTGCCCTCAGAATTATGGTTTTGCAAAACAGATTGGTTTTGGATTTATTGACAGCGTCGAGAGGGGGAGTGTGTGAGATAATAGGTAGAAATACCTGTTGTACTTACATTCCTGACAAGACTGGCTCTGACCCACAGGCCAGAGTGACAGCGGCCCTGACATAGCTGAGAGAGCTTCAGAAGGCGAAAGCAGCGGATGCACCTGCTGGACAGTGGGATGTACTGTCTTGGTTCACTAGTGGATCATGGACTCAGGTGCTCTTTAAGATTTTGGCTTTTCCGCTAGCTATTCTTGTTCTGTTTTGCATGTTTATGGGGTGTGTGACACCTTGTGCGCGGGCAATGATCTCCAGGATGGTTGGTACGAGGGAAGTGGAGCATCATGGGACAGTGTTTCCCATGATGCAGGTCAGACGCGGTTCAATACCGGATGAGAGACATCACATGTATTTGGCAGAGACCAGGTATCTGTAGAGGTGATGAGTGGTTCATGGAGGAGTCCAAGGGGGAACGATGGAGTTAAGGTGGTGTTGGCATTCATCCTTTTATGATTTCATAGATTAGGCTGGTATCGATACTAGCATGTGATTATTAATTTGGTGTTTGGTTAGTGGTTAGTTTTGGAGTCAGATGGGGTTTTGGGTTAGATTTAGTTGATTTTGATAGTTTAATTACATTACCTTGATTTTGGTTTGGTGATTTGTTTGTTTGGATGTGGTGTTGGGATGGGGGTCCTCTTCAGGGGATCCGTCTGGAGTTCAGCAGTTGGTTTCGGCCGATCTTCGATTGGCCGAGAGAGGGAGATGAAGGATAAATCACCATTATATACGTTATTATGATTAAACCTATATTCTCATTCACAACTGTGTTTCATGTAATCACAAAGGTTTTATACAATCATGTTTAGATGCTTAATACACTGTGCACATGATAATCTTACCGGTGTGCAGGAAAACAGACCTGCAGTTTTGAGCAGACCTGCAGCTTTGAGCAGCTCTCGGAGACCAACACATTCCAGAGGGGGAAGGGCAACAGACACAGAATTTGGCTGATCTAAAGAACAGGTACATTTAAGTTATAGCACACACATCAGAAATACACTTAGTTCATGACACAGAATGTTCACAGGATAAACATAAATGTAAACATAGCAAAGGAAACTAGTTTGAATCTAAACTCCTCTGAAACAAAGAGGCACACACAAATCTAATACAGGTCAGAGAGGCCCAGAGACCTTGGGGCCTGCTATAAATCTCTGTTGCCAAGGGAACTATCAGGAGGCTGACCAATGAGACAACAGAAGGAGCCCAAAACATTTTATGATATCTCACACCAAGAAGGGTGAGCTGGCATTCCTTGAGACGACTTCGAGCGACAGGTCTGTTTTCAACGAATCTCTGATCGTGTGCACATTGATCTAAATGATGTCTGCTTATTCTGTTAACCTGTATCTTTTTCAATAAATCATATTTGCTTCAAGAGACGCCTGGCTCATTTGAACATCCAAACTGAATTCCTTCACTAATCAGTAACTTAACTAAGTTACTTTTTCAATGTAACTATGCCATCACTGCTTATGATGACTTGGTTTGTACCTCGAACACCCAGACTCAAGTGCTTTTGGCAGAATGGAAGTGCAGCCCAAAGACCCCAATGATGAGTACAACTAATGGAAACAATGTTCCCTCGCCTGGAGCTGGGCCTGGAGGTGGGGCACGTTGGCAAGCGCCTGGTGGCCGGGCTTTTACCCATGGAGCCTGGCTGGACACAGCATGAAGAGGAGACATGGAACCCCCTTTCCATGGGCTCACCACCTGTGGGAGGGGCCAAAGTGGTCGGGTGGCGGGTGCAATGTGGGATCAGTGGTGGCCAAAGGCGGGAACTCTGGTGGTCTGATCTTCGGCTACAGAAGCTTGCTATTGGGATGTGGAATGTCAGCTCTCTGGTAGGGAAAGAGATGAGCTGGTGTGTGAGGTTGAGAAGTTTCGGCTAGAAATAGTCGGACTCACCTCAACGCATGGCTCTGGCTCTGGAACCAGTTTCCTTGAGAGGGGTTGGACACTCTTCCACTCTAGAGTTGTCCCTGGTGAGAGGCGCCGAGCAGGAGTGGGCATACTTGTTGCCCCACATCTTTGTGACTGTACGTTGGGGTTCACCCCGGTGAACGAGAAGGTAGCCTCCCTCCACCTACGTGTAGGGGGACAGGCTCTGACACTTGTTTGTGCTTATAATAATAATAATGAATTCAATTTATAATGCACTTTTCATTAGTGAAAATATCAAAGTGCTACACACATTGAATGCTACACACATTCATACATCGGTAGTGGCAGACTACCATGCAAGGTGCTTTCCAGTCCTACCGGGTATGCTTATGTGCCAAATGGCAGCTCAAATTACCCACCCTTTTTGGAGTCCTCGGAAGGGGTACTGGAAAGTGCACCGCCTAGGGCAGGGATAGGCAAACTACGGCCCTGGGGCTGTATGCGGCCCTTTAAGCGTCTTAATCCGACCCCCAGAATCAGAATCAATTATAATGGTAAACTTTGTTAATGTTTTATTTTCCCTGCAATTTTGGCGTTTCTCGATAGATGGCACCACACTCTAATACACTGACCTTTGTTGAGGTGCGTTGTCTTATGCTGCATTCAAGTGGTGTCGGAAGATTTGTCTGGCTGAGTGGTTTTCCCCAGTGGGAAAGTGATTTTTACGATCATTCCGACACCCTATGAACGCATCATTACTCAGCATTTTCCGTCTTTGAAGCGCAACCCTTCTGTAATGATGAGCTGTGCTAAAAAAAGAAAAGTGGACAGAGAATGTCGAGTGTTTAATAAGGAGTGGACAACTAAATATTTTTTTACAGAACACAGATCTACTGCTGTATGCCTGATATGCAAAGAGACTGGCGGTTTTTAAAGAGTATAACATCAGCCGTCACTTTATAATAAAACATGCCAACTATGCTAGCTAGCAAGCAGTCAGAGAAAGAACAGGAAGCTACTGCTCAGAGGTTGGTTGCTAATTTACAAGCTCAACAAAAAAAATTTCACCGTCAAAGTGCCATCCAAGAGTCAAGTACCAAGGCAAGTTTTATGCTATCATTCAAAATAGCAAAGGCCAGCAAGCCTCTGTCTGAAGGCGAGTTTTTAAAGGAATGTATGGTGGAGACAGCAGGTGTCTTGTGTCCAGAGGCCAAAGACAAGTTTGAGAAAATCAGTCTATCACGCAAGACAGTGACTCGCCTTGTGGAACTGATAGATGAAGATCTAACTAGCAACTTAAATAAAATGGCAGAGTCGTTCACGTTTTATTCATTAGCGCTGGATGAAAGCAATGATGTAAATTCCACTGCTCAGCTCCTCATTTTTATCAGAGGAATTAGCAATACTGTAACGTTGTCGCGGTCACTCAAGCACCAGACGTTCTGCTTCAGCCAACACTTTATTAAAGAACACAAATAACAGGCCAGTAAACTCAGAGTCACTGTTTGGGGTTGGCGGTTGGTCGGGCGCTCTTGGCCGTGTCGTCCATGTTGGATTTCGTGTCTTCTTGGGCGGCGGGCTGACTGCGGTTCGCAGGGGTCGTGGCGGCCCTGGTGGGTGTGGGCTGTTGGTTCTGCTGTTGGCGGCCCTCGGGGCCGTGTCCCTCTCTGGTCTTGGCTCAATGGCCTGGCGGTCGGAGAGGTGTTTCTTTTACCTCGCTCCTTGGGTGGACCTTGGCGGACTGGGGGGGGTACGCAGGGTCAGCGGGGGAGCTGACTCGCTGTGGGAGCACTGTTCCTGCAGATATTTTCTCCCCATCCCTCACCACACACCTCCGCCCTCTTCATCTTAAATTAATACATGTAGGGAATTTGAGTCTCGGGTGTGCTGCAATGGTTTTACATCTCTGTTGTTCAGAGCACCTGGGACTCAATTTTATATACACTTTAGACATTCATTCATAAACATCTTCATAAAAGTCACATATAGGGAATGGAGTGAGCACTATGGCTATGGGTGGCGGGATGACATCAATCTCGCCCCCATGCCTATGCTCACTCAACATTATGCATTTAGACAATAGGGCCTGGGTCAGAGTTGGAGTGGAGGGGAAACTGGTACAATGCTAGCCTTTGCTCCTTCTCTTTCCCTTTTAAGTACACTTTACAACAACACTCACCAACAGTACATTTGGGGACGGGGGTGTGTGTGTCGGGGTCTTGATTTGTTAATTTCAATTTTATTTATGTATTTATTTATGTATATATATATATATTATTTATTTATTTTTCTCTTACCCCCCTGGTTGCCTTGCGGACATTCTGGGGGTGGGCCGTCAGGGGTTGTGCTGGGGTGTGGGGGGGTTCGGGGCCTGCGGGTTCGCCGTGGGCGGGGCTGGCAGTGCGCTCCCTCTGGGGCTGCTTGGGCTCGGGTGTCCTGTCCTGTCCTGTCGGCAGGGCGCGGGGTGGGCCGGATCTTGGACGTCTGCTGCTCTCCACCCCAGAATGAATGGGTCTACCTCCTGGGTTTGGATGTGGGCTGCCCCATGTAGGGAGCAGGTACATGTCTTGGACCTAGGGGGTATAGAGTGTGCATCGGGATTATGAATGGAGCGTGTCGTTATTGTTTGTCTTTCTGTGACTGAGGGTGAGGATGAGGGTGGGTCTGAATGAGTGTGTCTGTGTATGAATGTTTAAGTGTCAGGCTGGGACTTGGACTGCCACCTCTCTGATACTTCTGAGGCTACTTAATGTTGCGCTCCTGCCACGTGGCCCCCTGGTGGGTGTTCCTCTGCCTGCGGGCGTGCCTGGGGCCCTCACTATCTGGGGCTGGGCGCTTGGGCGTTTGTCGGCTCGGCCTGGTGGCTGCCTGGTGGGGCTCGTGTCCTCTGGTCCTGTCGGGTCTGGGCTTGAGGGATGGGCGTCCCCGGTGCCCGAGCCTCGGTGACCGGACCTGGGGCTACGTCGGTGCAGCGGGCTCCGGCGGGGACCTGTGTATTTGTCGCGATTGACCCCGGGGGGTCATTGTGTGTGGTCGCTGGTGGGGTTCGTCCGGTTCTTCCCCTTGGTCGGACCTGGGGAGTGGACGAGTGGCTCGTCCTGTTCGGGTGGTCCTGGGGACTCTGGGCTCGGGGTCCTTCCTGGGGTCTTGGGCTTTGATCACCCCTTCGTCTGTCTCGGGCTTTGGGGGGACGGGTCTCTGATGCTTCACACTCGCTATTAAATGTTCTATTGGAGGAACCTTATTCACTTATGCATGCTCACAACCACACACAAATGGATGCAGGGATGTATATGTAGATATATGTAGATATGTAGATGGGTATATGAATGAATATAAATGTATATGTATGTATACTGTATACATATTTGTAGGAATGGGTATGTGTATTTATAGAAAGCTACTGCAAGGTCATGAATATTATCAGTCTTTATGTATGTATGTTTCGTTGCTGTGTTCTGTCATGTGCTTTGCAGGATTGTGGACGGAGGTTGGGTGTGTTTGCCTTGTGCTCTTTTGTGGATAATTGTTGTTTTGTTGTCTTACTTTCTCTTTTCTTTCTTTCTCTCTTAAAAAAAAATACATATTGGAGTGAGAGGATGGCTAAAAGGTGTGAAGGGAGGCCATCTATAAATGGAAAAAAAAATAAAAAATGACTGAACGTCATCTGAACATTTGCTTGCTAGCTGGGAACAGGCCAGTAAACTCAGAGTCACTGTTTGGCCGTGACCCACGCCATAACTCCTCAGCTTCACAACAGGTGCTTGCAGCCTCACGACAGAACCGCCAAAACTCCCTCAAGTCCCACCCCATCCTATTTCCCAACAACCCTTGCGTCATAAACAGGACATGTCAAACATTAGAACCAGTAACAGAACAAGAACAATTAACACTTAGCATGACTCTTCAAGGATCATTACACTGCCCCCCCAACAAAAAGTTCCTCGTCCTCGAGGGAACAACACAGTCTCTAAGGCGGGGAGGCAGTTGGCGTTGCCTCCTGGGCCTCCGAGAGGCAACAGGAGGTGTAGGGGCAGGAGGTGTAGGGGCAGGACGTGTAGGGACAGGAGGTGTAGGGACTAGAGGTGTAGGGACAAGAGGTGTAGGGACAGGAGGTGTAGGGACAGGAGGTGAAGACAGCTCCTGTTGCGAGTCCAACTGTACATGGGCACGAGGACCTTGCACACGTCCTTCTAGGAAAGCGGGGAAGGAATGTCCTCTGTAGGGAGCCATTCTGTCCCTGTGCAGGACCACCTTCCTGCCTCTAGGGGGCAACTGCACCCTGTAGACCACCTCCCCCACTTGTTCCAGAACACTGCAGGGCCCCACCCAGCTGCTGTCCAGTTTGGGGCAACAACCTTTTTTCCTCTTTGGGCTGAAGACCCACACCAGCTCCCCAGCAAGGAAGTGTCTTCCTTTAGTGGTGACATCATAATTTCTCTTTTGGCGCAGTCCCGCCTTTGCCAGCTGGTCCCGGGCAAAGGAATGTGCTGACTCCAACCGGTCCTGTAGTTTCCTCACATAGTCTGGACCTGGTGGTGCCTCTGGAGCGTCAGGGGGCCTTCCAAAAGCCAGCTCCGCAGGGGTCCTCAGCTCCCTTCCCAACATGAGCAGGGCAGGTGTGCACTGAGTTGAGTCCTGGACTGCTGATCTGTAGGCCATGAGAATGAGGGGTAGATGGGTGTCCCAGTCCCTCTGGTGTTCCGAGGTTAGGATAGCCAGCTGCTGGGCCAGTGTCCTGTTAAACCTCTCTACCAGGCCATCGCTTTGTGGGTGGAGCGGGGTGGTGCGAGTCTTCTGAATCCCCAGGCGCTCACACATGGCAGTGAACACCCTGGATTCAAAGTTTCGACCCTGATCGCTGTGAAGGGTCTCTGCTGACCCAAACCGGCTGAACATCCCCTCCACTAATGTGTCAGCCACAGTCTCGGCCTCCTGGTCTGGGATGGCATATGCCTCCGGCCACTTAGTAAAATAGTCCATGGCGGTGAGTACATAGCGGTTTCCCTTATCAGTGTGCGGAAACGGGCCCATGATGTCCACAGCCACTCTTTCCATCGGTGCCCCCGCTGGTTGCTGTTGAAGCTGGGCGCGGGACTGGTCCAGCGGCCCCTTGTGCGAGGAGCAGGAGTCGCAGCTGCGGCAAAAGTCTTCTACATCCCTCCGTTGCTGGCCCCAGTAGTAGCCTTGGCGGAGGCGGCGCAGGGTCTTGGTGACACCAAAGTGCCCAGAGCCTGTGCTTCCATGACTGGCTCCCAGCACCGCTGACCTCAGCGATCTCGGCACCACAACCTGCCACCTCTCCTCCCCAGTGGCCGGATCCTTCCAGGCACGCTGCAACACCCCTTCACTCAGCCTCAGAGTACCAAACTTGGCCCACAATCCTTTTGTGGCAACAGAAAGCCCAGTGACCTCATCCCAGTTGGGACGCTGCCCGCCCTCGAGCCATTGTAGGACTGGCAGCAGGTCGGTATCTTGCTCCTGTTTTGTCCTCCACTCTGTCACATCCACCACTTGGAGCACCCTGCACGAGAGCTGCGCTGTGCCATCTGTTGCTGTGAGCTCCTTCTCCTCTTGCTTTTCACAATGACGACAGCCTGCTGCAGCACATGGACGGCGAGAAAGGGCATCCGCGTTGGAATGGCGTGCTCCTGCTCTGTGTTCCACAGTGAAATTAAAGCCCTGGAGCTCCTCCAGCCAACGAGCCACCTGCCCCTCGGGCTCCCTGAACGACATCAGCCACTGGAGGGCAGCATGGTCTGTTCTGATAATGAATGGTGTGCCACACAGGTAGTACTTAAAATGTCTTACCGCCGCCATCACTGCCAGTAGCTCTCGCCGTGTAACACAGTAGCGTCGCTCACTCTTATTCAGGATCCGGCTGTAGTATGCTACTACTCTCTCACCATTGGGTCCAACCTGCGACAATACTGCTCCCAGTCCCACGTTACTGGCGTCTGTGTCCAAGACAAATGGCAGGTTGGGGTCCGGTGGGGCAAGGACCGGGGACTCTGTCAGGGACCTGCGCAGGATGTCGAATGCCTGCTGACAGTCTTGGTTCCAGGTGAAGTCGCAATTTTTCTGCAGCAGGCGGAAGAGTGGTGCAGCTATTGAGGAAAAGTCTTTCACAAATCTTCTGTAGTAGGAGGCCAGGCCAAGGAAGCTTTTAAGCTGGACTTGGTCCGTTGGAGTGGGCCAGTCCTTAATTGTGTGGACCTTCTCCTCCAACGTGCTGACGCCCTCACAACCCAGCTTGTGGCCCAGAAATTCTACCTCCCTCCTCATGAAGTGGCACTTGTCTGGGTGTAGTTTCAGGCCTGCAGCAGCCACTCTCCCCAGTACCTGTTTCAGGGAGTCCAGAGCGGCCTCAAAGGAGCTTCCGTGCACCAGGAGGTCATCTAGGTAGACCAGACACTGCTGTCGTGGGACCCCAGCCAGTACCCTGTCCATGAGTCTCTCAAAGGTAGCAGGAGCGTTGCATAGACCGAAGCTTAGTACTCTGAACTGCCACAGTCCCCTGTTGGTGCAGAAGGCTGTCTTGGGTCTAGACTCCGGTGACAATGGCACCTGCCAGTATCCACTTCGCAGGTCCAGGGTGGAGAACCAGGATGAACCTACTACCAAATCCAGCGATTCGTCTATTCTGGGGAGAGGGTAAGAATCCTTTTTTGTAACTTTATTGAGGGGTCGGTAGTCTACACAAAAGCGCATCCTTGTGCTGTTTTTCTTGGGTACCATCACCACAGCGGAGGCCCACGGGCTGTCAGATGGCTCTATGATGCCTGTCTCAATCATCTCACCCAGTTCTCTGTCAGCAACCTCCTGGAGAGCTAAGGGAAGGCGGCGAGGACGCACTTTAATAGGACGAGCATCCCCAGTGTCGATGGTGTGCTCCACCAAGTGTGTCAGACCCACTTCGTTCTCTTTAAGTGCAAAAGTGTCCTTAAACTCCAACAGCACCTGCCATAGGTTTTCCTGCTGCTGCTGAGTCAGCCCCTCACAGTTCTTGGACCAGATTTCTCTCACTGCAGACAGCCTCTCCTCCTCTTCAGTTTGATGTTCAGCTGGTGGCAGTGCCAAAGTCTCCGCGGTGTACGCAGCTACAGCTTCAGGGGCTGGGCATGACGAGGGGGAAACGAGCCGCACGCTCCTCCCCTCAGGCAGTATCAGGGCACCCCTGCCTAGGTCAATCACACCACCAATGGCTCGTAGAAAGTCCAACCCAAGGATGCATGTGTCCTGCACATCTGCCACCCAGGCAGCATAAGGCACAGCGAGATCTCCCACCTTAAACTGGAACACTCCCCTCCCTCTTATGGGGGCCAGGTCACCAGTCACTGTCTTAAGCTGCACATCAGTTGCCTGCACAGTAGCTCCAGTAGGGATGATGTCAGGTCGAACAAGTGTTGCGTTGGATCCTGTGTCCAGGAGTGCTGTACAAGGCACCCCGGCGACCACCACTGGAATGTGACAAAAGTTGCCCACTTGTGTCCAGCCCACAGCAATGATGGTGCCTGGTGGAGATGGTGCTAGGCTGGGGGTGTTGGTCTCACAGGCCCGTGCACTCCCACCTACACGGGCCCTTGGGCGTTTCCCGGCACGGCTGCAAACCTGGGACACTGCCTGATGAGGTGGCCCGTTTGCCCACAGCCCCAGCAGCTCTGCGGTCGACGGCGTGGGTCCACTTGGGGAGCAGATGACTGAAGAGCAGCGGTCTGCGTCGTACTGAGTGGTCCCCTTGTCCTCCCCAGCTGCTCGACCGGAGCTGACAGTACTCTCACTATTGGTGCGTCCTCAGCTCCACCAATGGATCCTGTCAGCATCTCCCTCTCCAGCGCTAACTCTAGAGCTGCTCCAAGCGTTTCTGGACGTGCCAGCTGAGTCTGTATTCGGAGCTCTTTGGGACTGAGAGCCTGCAGGAACTGATCACGAGCTAGTTCTGCCTGCACTGCAGGTGGCATGTTGTCATAAGCCCTCCTGCAGAGACACTCAATGTCATGGGCCAGGATACGAAGAGGCTCTGCAGGCTGTCTGCGTCTATTGTGAAACTCTGATCGCAGCAGCACAGGCTGGTTATACTGTCCAAATCGTCTCTGTAGTGTCCCAACTAGAGCAGCATAGTCTCTCCTCTCCTCCTTGCTCAGCAGCAGTAAACAGGCAGCTGCATCCTCACACAGGCATAAAGCTAATTGCAGTGCTTTATTCTCCTCATCCCAGCCAGCAGCTGCAGCTAACAGTTCAAACTGAGCAATCAAAGGTGGGCACAGACCGCTAGGGGAGCGCTAAATCGCTATTCCGCTTACAGTGGACCTAAACTTTTTGTCAGCGTTTTTGTGAATTGACTAACTTTTATAATTCATAAGCGGATTTCTGCTATTTTTATTTAAAATGCAGTACCGCTAATAACTAATTATCTATCAGTAAAAACCAATAAACTTATTTACAAGCTCATAATGCTGCTTGTTTTACCTTTTTCCCTACCGTAAACAGCAGAGAGGAGGAGGGTGTGAGGGTGAGGGAGGGTTGGAGGGGGGAGGGAGCAGAGGGGGGGATCTACCATGTAGGTAAATGCCTGGGGATCCCATCAGCATGAGGCCCCGGCCCCGCCGCGCCCCGGCCAGTCACCTAATTCCTAACATTGATCCTGCTTGTTAATCTACATTTAACATAAAAATAATTATAGTTACGATGAAAACAATCATTAAATAAGCAATTTAAAAAACGGTTGATTTCATTATCCCCCTACTAAAAATGGACTATTCCATCTCGACAGCTTCCGGGTTAGAGGTGAACTCAGAGGCTAATTCCGTGGCTAGCTGTTTGTGCTGGGTACTTGGACAAATCCTTAGAATACCCAGCTGTTTCAAGCCAAATTAACGCGGCCGGGGGATTCTATTTTGTGTTCTGTGTATACCACGCGACGGTGAGTCGTTATTTTCATGTATTTTTATTACTTTTCATTAAATCTGTTGAGTACCTATAGACGCTAACTGTCTGCCGGTTGGTTGTGGGTTACTAATGGAAATCCTTAGAAAACCCAGCTGTTTCAAGCCAAATTAACGTGGCCGAAGGATTTTATTGTGCGTTTTGTGTCGACCATTCGACGGCGAGTCGTTAGTTTTATGTATTTGGGTTACTTTCATCATGTATAAATGCCGTGGCGACACACCCGTGTATTTGAGATTTAAACGTGGTGTTGACCGATGCTGCCTTTTTGGGTGAGCAGGTACTCATCGATCTGTTCACCAAATATAACACACCCATCCCCTCCAGTGCAGCTGGAGATGAGCACAGAAGAACAGTCAGAGTAGCCTGAAGTTGAGGAAGGGCAGGGAATAAAACTGTTACACTAAGTGACTAAAAACATTTTTTTTCTATTTCTCATGTTTTATAATCAAAAAAGGCGTTCAATACAAGATCAACTGGACTTTATTTGTTGCAGAAAACGTTTCACCCTTTATCCAAAAGGCTTTTTCAATCCAGAATGGCAGCTGTAAGACTGAGAAGAAGTTTTATACTAATAAAACGCATAAAACTTCAGTCTCACAGCTGCCATTCTGAACGTTTTCTGCAACAAATAAAGTCCAGTTGATCTTGTATTGAACGCCTTTTTTGATTTTATCATGTCCTGGACGACTGAGAATTTTCACCAGCTTATGTTTTATAGGCATTTTGTTGTGTATATACTTTTTATATTTTTATATATTTGTTTAATCACATTGTGTTTATTTACTCATGGCCACCACAATTTTTGAGTAGATGTGTTTTTTCAGTAATACAGTAAAATAGTGTCTGGAAATGTTTTTTTATTTCTTCTTTATTTCTTTCCAAAGAAAATCAAGGTTTTCATGCATGCACATGACATGTGCACAGAAATTAACAAGCACAAATTCACAGCTTTTTCATTTTGTGGCTTAAAAATAAATCATTAAATAATAAACAATAAACTTTATTTGTATAGCACCTTCGTCATCTGTATACCCATAATGCATTGCAGGGCACTTCAGTTTTCCAGAAAACAGTTAAAAATAAGTTTATCGATGCATTTTTAATGAAAAATCTACAATAAACAAACAAAAAAAGGACAAAGAAGCAGTCGAAAAGCATTCCACACATTAAACAACTTTTAAAATTTTGGACCCTGAGTGAAAGTTGTATTTTAATAGATGACACCCGGAGCGAATCGCTGTTAAAAAGTAGGGCAAGGTGAGGTGTATATTAGTTTATACGCCTGTAGTTGGCAGTGTGGTGCAGATATTGCAAAACGTTGCTGGCTACAAATTGTTGAATATAAATAGCGGATTAGATTAGCTTCCCCTAATTTTGATAAGGCCTTTGTGCATTTGAAATTGTGGACCTAAAAAAATTAATAAGCGTTTTAGAAATTGTGGAACTAATTTTTTAATTAGCGGTGCCCAGCTTTGTGAGCAATAAACACCTCCCATGGCGTCTTTCCATTGAACTTTGGCGTTTTTATGTTTGCCGCTACTTCTCGCCACTGGGCGCCGCCATCTTTGTTTACGTCACGTGATGGTGCGTCACGAAGATTAGATTCTATTCCGCTGAAACCGCGGTCATGGTGGGGAAAGTTCTCGTATCTAGCCAAACCTGGTGAGAATCCAGCCTCAGCAGACATTTGCAGCGCCGTGTCTCTCACTCTGTGAGCAGTCGAATGCAGCCGGGCTTCCATCTCCAGCTCCTCCCGTTTAATCTTGTCCGCGAACATGTCTCCACCTGCAGTTTGCTCCGCCGCGCGCTTCAGAGGCAGCTCGTAGTTTCACTTCTGACACCAGTGTAACGTTGTCGCGGTCACTCAAGCACCAGACGTTCTGCTTCAGCCAACACTTTATTAAAGAACACAAATAGGCCAGTAAACTCAGAGTCACTGTTTGGCCGTGACCCACGCCATAACTCCTCAGCTTCACAACAGGTGCTTGCAGCCTCACAACAGAACCGCCAAAACTCCCTCAAGCCCCACCCCATCCTATTTCCCAACAACCCTTGCGTCATAAACAGGACATGTCAAACATTAGAACCAGTAACAGAACAAGAACAATTAACACTTAGCATGACTCTTCAAGGATCATTACAATACTTTTGAAATAACAGAGGAGTTTTTAACGTTGGAGTCTATGAAAGGAAAAACACGGGGGGAGGACATGTATAACCGTGTGTCTGCTGTCATTGAAAATATGAAGCTGCATCAACGTCACCACAGATGGATCTCCAAATTTAACGGAAAAATGTTGGCCTGCTGAAGAGAATCCTGGATAAAGTGAAAGAAGAAAATCCTGATCAGGATGTTATTTTCCTTCACTCCATCATCCACCAGGAATCTCTGTGTCAATCTCTATTACAGCTGAATCATGTTAGGAATCCTGTCGTAAAACTTGTCAACTTTATATGTACAAGGGGACTTCAGCACCGTCAGTTCATTGCATTCTTGGAGGAAACTGATGCAGAGCACCAGGACCTACTTTATCACTCCCTTGTCCGCTGGTTAAGCTTGGACAAAGTGTTTCAACGAGTGCAGGACCTCAAAGAGGAGATTGGTGCATTTTTGGAGCTACTGGGGAAGGCCGACGAATTTCCCGAGCTGAGCAACAAGAACTGGCTTTGTGACTTTGTGTTTGCTGGATACATTTTCACACATGAATGAGTTGAACATGAACATACGGGGGAAGGATCAGTTTGTGCATGACCTGTACACAAGTGTGAAAGCCTTCAAAGCCAAGCTGGCTTTATTTTCCAAGCAAATCTTAAATGGGTCATTCACTCATTTCCCCACACTAGCCACACTGAAAGTAGCCTGGCCCTCGCCATTCTTACGTAGCTCCGCTCAATTCTCATTTCCCTTCACTGCTAGGTCTGGGACTTCTCCCATAGACAACGATTTCTCCGGCTGATTTTTGACCGGACCAATCAGAGAACAGAAGGGGCGGAGTTTTTGGCCCCTAACCCACGCCCCCACCTGTCCCAGCGCAGCCAGCGAGCAGCCGCATGTTCTCATTCAAAGCGATGCAGGACTGTTTTATATGTGACACAAATGTATTAATTTCCCCTTCTTAATCCCTTATCTGGAGTTTTCTTTTGTTTTTTTGGCCAAAAGTCAAGTGATCGCTCCCTTCTCCCTCCTCCTCCTCCTCCTTTCCCTCCACTACGAGGAAATGCCTCAGGCTGTCACGAGAGAATTAAAATTGGGTTTTACGTTGCTGCCCGAGTCCCATCAGATTTTCTGGTCTTCTGGTGTAGTGGACCAGCGATCCATGGTTTAATTTTATTTATAAAAAACGTTTTAATAACATATAAACACAGAATATGCAGCGGCAGCCGGCAACGAGAGAAAATTCAGCAGGAGGCGGAGCAGATGTCAAGTTTAACAGACCACGGGGGAGCAGCCATATATGGCTCTGAGGGGAGGGAGCAGAATGCTTTTCCCTGTTCAAAATTTTTCTAAGATCCAATGGTTTTGTTCCTCAGCAGAGGCCAACGCCTCCAGCAAGAATCGTTTCTCAATGGAGAAAGTCCAGACCCTCGTACGAAGCGAAGTGAAGGACAAGGGTCTGGTTTTAACCAGGCTACACTGAAAGAGGAGGCTGGTGCAAAAGTGAAGAAATACAGCGAGTCATTGGATGCGCTCAACAATGAATTCTGCTGTTGCTTTGTTGATTTTGAGAAAATCAACAAGTCACTTCAGTTGGTGGCCTGTCCCCTGTCACAAGACCCCGAAACAGCACCAGAAGTGCTGCAGCTAGAACTGATCGACCTTCAGGCTGACGCTGTCCTAAAAGAGAAGCTCCAGTCTCTTACACTGAATGACTTTTATGCGTCACTTAATGAAGCAGTGTTTCCAAACCTCCGGAGGACGGCACAGAAGATGCTGGCGTTGTTCGGCTCCACCTACGTGTGTGAACAGACGTTCAGCGTCATGAACGTCAACAAAGCCAGCCACAGATCCAAGTTGACTGACCAACACCTCAGATCTATCCTGAGAATTGCCACGACAAAACTGACTCCAGACTTTGATGGGCTGGTTAAAAAGGGACACCAATAACACTGTTCCCACTGAAATCAAAAGTAAGTTTCTCGGCTCTTAAAAATGCATTTACATGTTACATCCTCTGCTGTAAAAAGTGGATTTACGTGTTACATGTAATTTCTGTTAAGGTGCGCACATAAGTGGTGTGCATGTTGTCACTGTTCTGATGATCTGCATCTCCAACCATTTCTGAAATGTTCAGGACGAGAGTGATGATAATGTCCTGAAGGATATCAAAACTTTAAATGCTTCAAAATGGTAACTGTAATTTAAAAAAAGCTGTATTTTGTTAATTTAATTTTCAGTGTTTTAAGAGTCATTTCAGTAAGAAATTCTGTGGGACTTAGAAGATATATTTAGTTGTAATGCTTCTGTTAATTTTCTATTGAAATTAAAGCATGTTGTCTAAATATCCCATGTTATTTTTTCTCTAATGAAGTGAATTACCAAAACACTCCATCCATCTGCTCCTGGTCTGGCCCTTCTATAAAATTTTAGAACCCTCTGTGGCCAACAAGTAAAAAAGTTTGCCCACCTCTGTCCTAGGGACTTCCTTGTTCTACTGGGGGACTTCAACGCTCACGTGGGGAATGACAGTGAGACCTGGAGGGGTGTGATTGGGAGGAACGCCCCCCAATCTGAACCGAGTGGTGTTCTGTTATTGGACTTCTGTGCTTGTCATGGATTGTCCATAACGAACACCATGTTCAAGCATAAGGGTGTCCATATGTGCTCTGGGCACCAGGACATTCTAGGCCGCAGTTTGATGATCAACTTTGATCTCTTTCCTCTCATCTGATCTGCGGCCGCATGTATTGGACACTCAGATAAAGAGAGGGGTGGAGCTGTCCACTGACCACTACCTGGTGGTGAGTTGGCTCCGATGGTGGGGGAGGATGCCGGTCAGACCTGGCAGGCCCAAACGTATAGTGAGGGTCTGATGGGAATGTCCTACAGAGTCTCCTCTGAGACGGAGCTTTAACTCTCACCTCCAGGAGAGCTTCAAACATGTTCTGGGGGAGTTGGGGGACATTGAGTCAGAGTGGGCCATGTTCCATGCCTCTATTATCGAGGCAGCTTATCGGAGCTGTGGCCGCAAGGTTGTTGGTACCTGTCGTGGCGGTAACCCTCAAACACGGTGGTGGACACCAGCAGTGAGGGATGCTGTCAGGCGGAAGAAGGAGTCCTACTGGGCATTTTTGGCCTGTGGGACCCCGGAAGCAGCTGATGGGTACCAGAATTCCAAGCGGCATGCAGCTCGGGTACTCAGTGAGGCAAAAACTTGGCGTGGGAGGAGTTCAGAGAGGCCATAGAGAATGACTTCCATATGGCTTCGAGGCAATTCTTGTCCACCATCCGGCATCTCAGGGGAGTGGGGGGGGGGGCTGTACATCACTAACACCATTTATAGTGGGGTGGTGTACTGCTAACCTCAACTCGGGATGTTGTAGGTTGGTGGGCAGAATACTTCGAAGACCTCCTCAATCCCACTGGCACGTCTTCCACTGAGGAAGTGGAGCCTAGGGATTTTGGGTCGGGCTCTCCAATCTCTGGTGCTAAGGTCACCGAAGTGGTTAAAAAGCTCCTCGTGGCAGGGCCCTAGGGGTGCATGAGATTTGCCCAGAGTTCCTTAAGGCTCTGGATGTTGTGGAGTTGTGTTGGCTTACACAACTCTGCAATATTGCGTGGACATGCGTAAACAGCAAGCTCCAGGAGAAACTACGTGCCTGCGGCCTGCTCTGGAAGCCAGCACAGAGCCTCGCTTCATCGCGCCCGCATTGGAAACGCAACAAGCGGAGTGACTGCGACCTGCTCTGGGAGCCAGCACCGAGCCTCCCTCCATCGCGCCCGCATTGGAAACACGACAAGCGGCGCGACAGGAAGCAGAAGCGGGGTAAGCGCGGAGGTATCGGAGCTAGGCTAGCAGCTAGCCCACACAAACCGGCGATCCCATCCATGGTTTTGGCTAACGTGCGCTCCTTGGACAATAAACTGGATTATATACGCCTGCTACGAACGACACAAAAGACTGTGAGAGACTGCTGTGTGTTTGTATTCACGGAAACGTGGCTCAACAACAACGTTCCGGACCATGCTGTTCAGCTAGGGCAGCTAACATGCTACAGAGCAGACCGAACCCTCGAGGGAGGTAAGACACGCGGAGGGGGGCTGTGTGTTTACATCAACAAAGCATGGTGCCTGGATGCTGCTGTGGTCCACAAACACTGCTCACCTTTAGTGGAGTTTATGACTATTAAATGCAGACCGTTTTATTTACCGAGGGAATTTACAGCTGTTATGATTGTTGCTGTATATATTCCTCCAAGCTCCAACAGCAAAGTTAGAAGTGAGGCACTGAATGAACTATATCTGCACATCAGTGAGCAGCAAACAGCCCATCCTGATGCTTTTCTCATCATGGCTGGTGATTTCAACAAAGCAGATTTAAAGAGTGTATTTCCAAAAACATACAGAAACATAAACTTTGCAACAAGAGGAAACCACACCCTGGACCAGGTTCACACCACCATGAAAAATGCCTACAGACCCCTCCCCCTCCCTCACATTGGTGCTTCTGACCATATCTGTGTTATGCTAAAGCCAGCACACTGGTGAAAGTCACAAAACCAGTCTGCAAGCAGATACGAGTGTGGCCAGAGGGGTCTTCAGAGGCACTCCAGGACTGTTTTGACACCACAGATTGGGGTATGTTCAAAGAAGCTGCTACCACAAACAACAACTTATGTCTCCAGGAGTACTCAGACACTGTATGTTCATACATCACCAAGTGCATTGATGATGTAACTAACCTCAAGACCATCACTGTTCGGGCTAATCAGAAGCCATGGCTGACAGCTGAGGTTTACAGACTCCTGAGAGCCAGGAATGCTGCCTTCAAAGCGGGAGATCAGGTGGGCCTGAGGGCAGCCAGAAAGAACCTGGATCGGGGCATCAGAAAGGCCAAGAAGCAGTATTCCAGGAAAATAGCTCACCGTTTCAAGGACAGCAAGGATACACGCAGTCTGTGGCAGGGAATACAGACCATCACAAACTACAAACCACCCCCCCAGACCTGTGACAGCTCAACCTCTACGCTGAATGAACTGAATGAGTTCTTTGCTCGGTTTGAGGCAAGTAACAGCACACCTGCACATAAACTCCCCCCTCTCCTGATGGCCAGGTGCTGGCGCTGTCCTCAGACAGCGTAAGGCGATCATTTATCAAGATTAACGCCCGGAAGGCCTCTGGTCCTGACAACATACCTGGTCGTGTGCTGAAGGACTGTGCAAGGGAACTCGCAGCGGTCTTCACGGACATCTTTAACATCTCACTGAGCCAGGCCATCGTCCCCACCTGTTTCAAAGCCACCACCATCATCCCTGTCCCAAAGAAGGCAACGCCCACATGCCTCAATGACTATCGCCCAGTAGCACTCACCCCCATCCTGATGAAGTGCTTTGAACGGCTAGTCATGAAAAGCATCACATCTGTCCTCCCTGCCTCCCTGGATCCCTTCCAATTTGCATACCGACCTAATCGCTCAACCGACGATGCCATCTCCTCTGCCCTCCACACAGCTCTCACACATCTGGACACGAAGGACTCTTATGTTAGAATGCTGTTCATCGACTTCAGCTCGGCATTCAACACCATCATCCCCCAACAGCTCATCCATAAACTGGACAGTCTGGGGCTGAACACCTCAATGTGTAACTGGCTGCTAGACTTCCTGACCGGGAGACCACAGACAGTACGGATCGGGAGTAACACATCTAGCACCATCACATTGAACACAGGGGCCCCACAAGGATGTGTGCTGAGCCCCCTTCTATTCACCCTGCTAACACACGACTGCACACCATCGTACAGCTCCAACCACTTCATCAAGTTTGCGGACGACACAACAGTGGTAGGTCTCATCAGCAACAACGATGAGACGGACTACAGGAACGAGGTGAGCCGCTTGGCCTTGTGGTGCGGACACAACAATCTCACTCTCAACGTGGAGAAGACAAAGGAGATTGTCGTGGACTTCAGGAAGAGGGATGCACAACATGCCCCTCTGACCATCAACAGCACCGCAGTGGAGAGAGTGGACAGCACCAAGTTCCTGGGAGTGCACGTCTCAGAAGGACCTGTCCTGGAGCAGGAACACTGCAGCACTGGCCAAGAAGGCTCACCAGCGCCTCTACTTTCTCCGCAAGCTGAAAAGGGCTGGAGCTTCAACCCCCATCATGTGCACCTTCTACAGGGGTGCCATAGAAAGTGTCCTGACCAGCTGCATCACGGTGTGGTTTGGTGCATGTACTGCATCATGCCGCAAGAGCCTCCAGCGCATCGTGAGAGCAGCTGAGAAGATTGTCGGCACCTCCTTGCCCTCACTGCAGGACTTACACAGCAAACGCCTCACTCGGAAAGCCCTCTGCATGGCAGGTGATCCCACACACCCACTACACAGCCGCTTTAGACTGCTGCCATCAGGGAGGAGACTGAGGAGTCTCCAGGCTCGAACCAGCAGACTGAGAGACAGCTCTGTTCATCAGGCAGTCAGAATGCTAAACACTCTGCCTGCTCTGCCTCCCCTCCCATTTGAACTGCCTTAACACAAAAAACTTTCTCACACATTACCACTCAACACAAAGTTTTTAACACTGGACTCTGTGTCATCAAACGGGTTATTCACTAAACTCTCGGTCATGTGCTCATTCAGTTTGCACTACTTCTCATATTTGCACTAATGTTTGTATTACATTACTGCCTATAGTCATACTACTGTTTACATTCACTGTTTACATTTATTAATACGGTTTACATTTATTACTACTGTTTTACATTTATTACTACTGTTTACATTTACACTACTTTTATATCTACACTACTGCTGATACATATACAGTATTCTCTGACTAGCCTTATCTAAGGATGCCAAATGTGCCTTATGTGCCTTACTGCATATGCCACTTTGCCTATATACCAACATCAACTACCTCATACATATACTGTGTACATTAACTCATATGCTGCTGTGCCACTCTTTGCAAATGTCAATGCTAGAACCTTCAGTTTATTTTATAGATATACTTTTTATACTTTTTATACTACTATGCAAAAACTCAGGACAGTATTACACTTTTATTATTTCATTTTATGCTTATGTTCATTGGGTGTTTGGTGTTTTAGGGGTGTTTGGTGTTTCAGTGTTGGTGTAAATTTTCATACTTTTATACTACTATGAAAAAACTCAGGACAGTGTTACACTTTTACTATTTTATGCTTATGTTTATTAAATGTTTTAGTGTTTACGAACGAGTTTGGGACCTAAGAACGGTTCGCAGGTCGATCTGTTCGCAGGTCAGACCTTCCGTACCCTCGTCACTCGGGGATGTCCTGTATTTTATTTTTTTTGTGGTACCAAGTACTGTACAGTACGTACTTCGCCTATCCTAACACACCTAACACAGTGTAATTAATTAATACAGTACAGTAATAAAAATATAAATTAAATAAAAATATAATTTCTTACTTGGAGGTGGTCAAAGCCGCTGCTGCGTCCCGTGTTAGCTCCCTTGTTAGCTTCTGGAGCTAGCCAGGCCGGAGGTGTTCTCGCGGCGGCCTGGCACCATCGGCGATAAATCTGCAGCTGCCTGGGACATCCACAAAGTTCACAGAGACGTTTCCAGCTCGTAATTAATCCAATATGAAGCCATCCTGGTCACCAGTCTTCCAAACCTGGCTGCCTGCAGCCGTAACTATGACCTAAGATGGC
>JBBPBX010029308.1:0-35968 GCA_038048925.1 Garcialebias charrua | reverse complement strand
TATATAATATATATATATATATATATATATATATGTATAGATATGTATATATATACTATATATATATATATATATATATATATATATATGTATATGTAAGTATAAAATCACTTACAGTATGTCAGAACACAACCTGTCTCTGCAAAACATTTTCAACATGTGAATCTGTTACAAGAGCCATCAGCCAAGCCAATTAGATTGGAATGTTTGCCATTCATTCGCAAACAATAGACACAAGTCCCCCAGCATATCCCCCCCAAATGCATTCTCCTACTACAAAAGCCTTCACATTTACAGAAGGAAAAAGTCTCCAGGCATGCTTACTCAAGGATTACAAATTCCTAAAAAAAAAAAAGAGCCATTTGGCTGGGCTCTGGTAAAGATTGTACTGATTTAAATATCCTGGGATTTCTAGTGTTAACTCCCCCTCCAGGAGAGCTTTGAACACGTTCTGAGGGAGTCGGGGGACATTGAGTCCGAGTGGACCATGTTCCGCGCCTCTATTGTCGAGGCAGCTTATCGGAGCTATGGCCGCAAGGTTGTTGGTGCCTGTCGTGGCGGCAACACTCGAACACGGTGGTGGACACCGGCGGTGAGGGATGATGTCAGGCTGAAGAAGAAGTCCTATTGGGCCTTTTTGGCCTGTGGGACCCGGAAGCAACTGATAGGTACCGGCAATCCAAACGGCATACGGCTCGGGTGGTTGCTGAGGCAAAAACTCGGGCGTGGGAGGAGTTCGGATAGGCCATGGAGAATGACTTCCGTACGGCTTCGAGACGATTCTGGTCCACCGTCCGGCGTCTCAGAGGGGGAAAGCGGTACGCGACCAACACCATTTATAGTGGGAGTGGCGTGCTATTGACCTCATCTCGGGATGTTGTGAGTCGATGGGCGGAGTACTTTGAAGACCTCCTCAATCCTACTGGTACGTCTTCCACTGAGGAAGGGAAGCCTGGGGACTTTGGGTCGGGTTCTCCAATCTCTGGTGCTGAGGTCACCAAGGTGGTTAAAAAGCTCTGTGGTAGCAAGGCCCCAGGGGTGGATGAGATTCGCCCAGAGTTCCTTAGTGCTCTGGATGTTGAAGGGTTTTGTTGGCTTACACCACTCTGCAATATCGCGTGGACATCGGGGACAGTTCCCTTGGATTGGCAGACTGGGGTGGTGGTTCCCCTATTCAAAAAGGGGGACCGTAGGGTGTGTTCCAACTATAGGGGGATCACACTCTTAAGCCTCCCTGGTAAGGTCTATTCAGGGGTTCTGGAGAGGAGGGTCCGTCGGATAGTCGAACCTCGGATTCAGGAGGAGCAGTGTGGTTTTCGTCCTGGTCGTGGAACACTGGACCAGCTCTACACCCTCAGCAGGGTCCTGGAGGGTGCGTGGGAGTTTGCCCAACCAGTTTACATGTGCTTTGTGGACTTGGAAAAGGCATTCGACCGCGTCCCTCGGGGGGTTCTGTGGGAGGTACTCCGGGAAAATGGGGTACCAGGCCCTTTGATATGGGCTGTTAGGTCCCTGTACGACCGGTGTCAGAGCTTGGTCCGCATTGCCGGCAGTAAGTCAGGCTCGTTTTTGGTGAGAGTTGGACTCTTCCAAGGTTGCCCTTTGAGTCAGAGAGTCAGAGAGTCTTTCTTGTCATTTGCACCGCATGTGGTACATGTGATGAAAACGAGATTATGTACACAGGGTCCCAGTTACATCCAACAACAAATGCAAGAGAAAAACAGTAATAACATCTAGGATTAACTAAGAAAAACATCAACTAGTAATACACTAAGCCCTAATGTAGTAGAAAAACATCATTATAAACAGCAGCACGAACACGAGTCTGTATGAGCAGATGGTCACAGATGAACACAGCAACAAGAAACCAGATCAGCATCAGCATGGTGTGATATTTTGCAGTGTTTATTCATATTGATTATTTATTCATGAGTCTAACAGCCTCAGGGTAGAAGCTGTTCCTCAGTCTAGTGGTTCTACATTTAATGCTCCTCAACCTCCGTCCTGAGGGGAGTCACCGATTTGTCACCGATTCTGTTAATAACTTTTATGGACAGAATTTCTAGGTGCAACCAAGGTGTTGAGGGGATCGGTTTTGGTGGCCTTAGAATCTCTTTTCTGTATTTTGCAGATGATGTGGTCCTATTGGCTTCATCAGGTCGTGATCTACAGCTTTCACTGGAGCGGTTTGCAGCCGAGTGTGACAGCCGGGATGAGGATCAGTTCCTCCAAATCCGAGGCCATGGTCTTGAGCCGGAAAAGGGTAGCATGCCCTCTCCGGGTCGGGGAGGAGGTCCTGCCCCAAGTGGAGGAGTTTAAGTATCTCGGGGTCTTGTTCACGAATGAGGGAAAACTGGAGCGTGAGATCGATAGGCGGATAGGTGCAGCATCCGTAGTGAAGCGGGCGCTGTACCGGTCTGTCGTGGTGAAGAGAGAGCTGAGTCAAAAGGCAAAGCTCTCAATTTACCGATCGATCTACGTTCCCACCCTCATCTATGGTCATGAGCTTTGGGTTGTGACCGAAAGAACGAGATCTCGGATACATCCATCCATCCATCCATCTTCTTCCGCTTATCCGGGGTCGGGTCGCGGGGGTAGCAGCCTAAGTAGGGAGGCCCAGACTTCCCTCTCCCCAGCCACTTGGAGCAGCTCCTCCGGGGGAATCCCAAGGCGTTCCCAGGCCAGCCGAGAAACATAGTCCCTCCAGCGCGTCCTGGGTCTTCCTCTGGGTCTCCTCCCGGTGGGACGTGCCCGGAACACCTCACCAGGGAGGCGTCCAGGAGGCATCCTAACCAGATGCCCGAGCCACCTCAACTGGCTCCTCTCGATGTGGAGAAGCAGCGGCTCTACTCCGAGTCCCTCCCGGATGACTGAGCTTCTCACCCTATCTCTAAGGGAGAGTCCAGCCACCCTGCGGAGAAAACTCATTTCAGCCGCTTGTATCCGAGATCTTGTTCTTTCGGTCATAACCCAAAGCTCATGACCATAGATGAGGGTGGGAACGTAGATCGATCGGTAAATTGAGAGCTTTGCCTTTTGACTCAGCTCTCTCTTCACCACGACAGACCGGTACAGCGCCCGCTTCACTGCGGACGCTGCACCTATCCGCCTATCGATCTCACGCTCCAGTTTTCCCTCATTCGTGAACAAGATCCCGAGATACTTAAACTCCTCCACTTGGGGCAGGACCTCCTCCCCGACCCGGAGAGGGCATGCTACCCTTTTCCGGCTCAAGACCATGGCCTCGGATTTGGAGGAACTGATCCTCATCCCGGCCGCATCACACTCGGCTGCAAACCGCTCCAGTGAAAGTTGTAAATCACGAACTGATGAAGCCAGTAGGACCACATCATCTGCAAAAAACAGAGAAGCGATTCTAAGGTCACCAAAACGGATCCTCTCAACACCTTGGCTGCGCCTAGAAATTCTGTCCATAAAAGTTATGAACAGAATCGGTGACAAAGGGCAACCTTGGCGGAGTCCAACTCTCACCGGAAACGAGCCTGACTTACTGCCGGCAATGCGGACCAAGCTCTGACACCGGTCGTACAGGGACCTAACAGCCCTTATCAAAGGGCCTGGTACCCCATACTCCCGGAGTACCCCCCACAGAACCCCCCGAGGGACGCGGTCGAATGCCTTCTCCAAGTCCACAAAGCACATGTAAACTGGTTGGGCAAACTCCCACGCACCCTCCAGGACCCTGCTGAGGGTGTAGAGCTGGTCCAGTGTTCCACGACCAGGACGAAAACCACACTGCTCCTCCTGAATCCGAGGTTCGACTATCCGACGGACCCTCCTCTCCAGAACCCCTGAATAGACCTTACCAGGGAGGCTTAAGAGTGTGATCCCCCTATAGTTGGAACACACCCTACGGTCCCCCTTTTTGAATAGGGGAACCACCACCCCAGTCTGCCAATCCAAGGGAACTGCCCCCGATGTCCACGCGATATTGCAGAGTCGCGTAAGCCAACACAACCCTACAACATCCAGAGCCCTAAGGAACTCCGGGCGAATCTCATCCACCCCCGGAGCCTTGCCACCGCGGAGCTTTTTAACCACCTCGGCGACCTCAGCACCAGAGATCGGAGAACCCGACCCAAAGTCCCCAGGCTCTGCTTCCTCAGTGGAAGACGTGCCAGTAGGATTGAGGAGGTCTTCGAAGTATTCCGCCCACCGACTCACAACATCCCGAGTTGAGGTCAGCAGCACGCCACCTCCACCATAAATGGTGTTGGTCTCGTACCTCTTTCCCCCCCTGAGACGCCGGATGGTGGACCAGAATCGCCTCGAAGCCGTACGGAAGTCATTCTCCATGGCCTCTCCGAACTCCTCCCACGCCCGAGTTTTTGCCTCAGCAACCACCCGAGCCGCATGCCGCTTGGACTGCCGGTACCTATCAGCTGCTTCCGGGGTCCCACAAGCCAAAAAGGCCCAATAGGACTCCTTCTTCAGCCTGACAGCATCCCTCACTGCCGGTGTCCACCACCGGGTTCGAGGGTTGCCACCTCGACAGGCACCAACAACCTTGCGGCCACAGCTCCGATAAGCTGCCTCGACAATAGAGGCGCGGAACACGGCCCACTCGGACTCCATGTCCCCCGCCTCCCTCGGAACGTGTTCAAAGCTCTCCCGGAGGTGGGAGTTAAAGCTCCGTCTTACGGGAGACTCTGCCAGACGTTCCCAGCAGACCCTCACGATACGTTTGGGTCTGCCAGGTCTGACCGGCATCCTCCCCCACCATCGGAGCAAACTCACCACCAGGTAGTGGTCAGTAGACAGCTCCGCCCCTCTCCTCACCCGAGTGTCCAAGACATGCGGCCGCAGATCAGATGAGACGACAACAAAGTCGATCATCGAACTGCGACCTAGGGTGTCCTGGTGCCAAGAGCACATATGGACACCCTTATGCTTAAACATGGTGTTCGTTATGGACAATCCATGACGAGCACAGAAGTCCAATAACAGAACACCACTCTGGTTCAGATCAGGGGGGCCGTTCCTCCCAACCACACCCCTCCAGGTCTCACTGTCATTGCCCACGTGAGCGTTGAAGTCCCCCAGTAGAACAAGGGAGTCCCCAGGAGGCGCACTCTCCAATACCCCCTCCAAGGACTCCAAAAAGGGTGGGTAGTCTGAGCTGCCGTTTGGTGCATAGGCACAAACAACAGTCAGAGCCCGTCCCCCCACACGTAGGCGAAGGGAGGCTACCCTCTCGTTCACCGGGGTGAACCCCAACGTACAGGCACCAAGATGGGGGGCAACCAGTATGCCCACTCCTGCTCGGCGCCTCTCACCAGGGGCAACTCCAGAGTGGAAGAGTGTCCAACCCCTCTCAAGGAAACTGGTTCCAGAGCCAGAGCCATGCGTTGAGGTGAGTCCGACTATTTCTAGTCGGAACCTCTCAACCTCACACACTAGCTCAGGCTCCTTCCCCACCAGAGAGGTGACATTCCATGTCCCAATGGCCAGCTTCTGTAGCCGAGGATCAGACCGCCAGGGTCCCCGCCCTCGGCCGCCACCCATCTCACATTGCACCCGACCCCTTTGGCCCCTCCCACAGGTGGTGAGCCCATGGGAAGGGGGACCCACGTCTCCTCTTCGGGCTGTGCCCGGCCGGGCTCCATGGGTAAAAGCCCGGCCACCAGGCGCTCGCCAGCGTGCCCCACCTCCGGGCCTGGCTCCAGAGTGGGGCCCCGGTGACAATCTCGGATACAAGCGGCTGAAATGAATTTTCTCCGCAGGGTGTCTGGACTCTCCCTTAGAGATAGGGTGAGAAGCTCAGTCATCCGGGAGGGTTTCAGAGTAGAGCCGCTGCTTCTCCATATTGAGAGGAGCCAGTTGAGGTGGCTCGGGCATCTGGTTAGGATGCCCCCTGAACGCCTCCCTGGTGAGGTGTTCCAGGCATGTCCCACCGGGAGGAGACCCAGAGGAAGACCCAGGACACGTTGGAGGGACTATGTTTCTCGGCTGGCCTGGGAATGCCTTGGGATTCCCCAGGGAGAGCTGCTCCAAGTGGCTGGGGAGAGGGAAGTCTGGGCCTCCTTACTTAGGCTGCTACTCCCGCAACCCGACCCCGGATAAGCGGAAGACAATTGATGGATGGATGGATCATTGTGTAGTGATACAACCTTGACCTCAGAAACACTTCTCTGATCGCTCTCAGTAATGAACGTTTTGGGAGTTACCCCTGAAAGGACAGTAATACTTTAATTACTTTTAATTTGAATCAACAAATTACAAATAAGTCATAAGAGACTCTCTTTACTTTTATTTTGTTTGATTCAGATATAATCAAAGCATAACCTTGTGTTCAAATCAAAAAGGCGTTCAATACTAGATCAACTGGACTTTATTTGTTGCAAAAGACGTTTCGACCACTATCCAGGGGGCTTTTTCAATTCACTGAAACAAAAATGTGAGTGTGTGGAGTTATAACAGTTTCTGCCAGAGACTTCAAGGGAACCCCCTACTGTTAAGGTGTGATCTGTCAATTTACATGTATGTGTTACCTCAGCTTGCAATTTACATATGATGGTGCATGATTTCTTTAGACTGTTATAACTCCACACGCTCACATTTTGGTTTCAGTGAATTGAAAAAGCCCTCTGGATAGGGGTTGAAACGTCTTTTGCAACAAATAAAGTCCAGTTGATCTTGTATTGAACGCTGTTTTGATTTTATCATGTCCTGGATGACTGAGAATCTTCACCAGCATAACCTTGTGTTATTCATATGAACAGTATTTTTAATATGTGAATGATCATTACTTTTTTTTTTTTTTTTTTTTCTTCTTTCGGCTTTTTCCCTGCGTTAGGGGTCACCACAGCGATCTAGTCGCATGAAGATTTGGCAGTTGTTTTTACGCCGGATGCCCTTCCTGACACAACCACAGACCACCGAGCAACCACAGCCCTCTGTGTGGAGCAGAGAGCTGATATCTAGGGTTCCCGGGGGAGCAGATGTGGGTTAAGGGCCTTGCTCAAGGGCCCAGAGTGGGGAAGATGAGGGTGGAGACAGGTGTGACTGCTTCACTTATCCCACCCACATCTTTGATGTTGTCGGTACCGGGGCTTGAACCGGCGACCTTCCGATCACAAGCTCACCTTCTTAACCTTTGCGCCACCACTCCCTGTGAATGATCCATGTGAATGATCATTACTAAACTGGTATATTTTTCCCTGTCTGAATCAAAGGAACTATGGCAAAGTTTAAAATATGTCAAGTTGCACTTTCTAGATTTTGTTTTAGAAATGTTGACACGTGAATCAAATTCTAAATCAAGTTACCGTATTTTCCGTTGTATTGGTCGCACCGTTGTATAGGTCGCAGTGTCCAATATTTATCAATAAATTGGAAAAAATCCATAAATAGGTCGCACCGGTGTATAGGTCGCACCTACGTCACCGCCGACGTAACGCGTCATCCACCGCTGACGCACCGCGTGACCGCTGAGTCAACCCGGCAATATGGACCGAGTGTTTAGCTCTGCTGCTAATGTCTGCCAGAAGCTAACAAAGCTAAAAACGAGAGGAGTCCGTCTCTCAGAAAATGAATAAAAAATTGAATTTTATGTCAAATGTTTTCTCGAGACCATAGTAACGTACATTAAAGCTCCTATAATTGCACTCTGTATGCAGAATAAATATACACCGAGTGGTTTTGAAGCTATTTAAGCAAACCGAAGTAAAACCACAAGCTAAAAAAGCTAAAAACGAGAGGAGTCCGTCTCTCAGAAAATGAATAAAAAATCGAATTTTATGTCAAATGTTTTCTCGAGACCATAGTAACGTACATTAAAGCTCCTATAATTGCACTCTGTATGCAGAATAAATATACACCGAGTGGTTTTGAAGCTATTTATGACGTTAACAGAAGTACACAGACATAAAACGAAGGCCAACACGAGACCAGTCCGCCTCTGACACGAATAAAAATCGAATCTCATCTCAAATGATTCATCCAGGACATAGTTAAGTACATTGGAGTGTTATAATTACTCTGTAAGCAGAAATAAATATACACCGAGTGGATTCGATGTTATTTATAACAAATACAGAAGCTAACACTCGAAGCTACATGCTACAAAAAGATCGTTTTTTTATTTTTTTATCTCAAACATCTAATAAAGGTACTCACTTGTAAACGTCCACACTGTGATTCCATTCCATTCTGTAAGTTTCAGAAAAATCCGCTCAGTGGTTCTTGACTTATCTTGCTGACAAACAGCAAACAAACAGAGCTAACAAGCTACATCCAGCCCCGAGGCAGACAGAATCAGTCCGAGCAGAGGAGCGTTTTTTCGGGCACAGGAGGAGAAGGTCCTCGCTACTTGCACAGGAGCTGGAAACGGTCTAACAGTACTTCTTCTTGGGTTGGTGTACTCATGCCCCTAGCGGGTACAGCACTTGCACTGCCCCCTGGTGGCCGAAACTGGTACTGCACGTGCACTGCCCCCTGGTGGCCGAAACTGGTACTGCACCATTTTATGCAACAGGGAAAAAGGGCCATAACTCAGCCAGAAATTTGGCTAAAAATATGAAAAAAAATCCATAAATAGGTCGCACCGGTGTACAGGTCGCAGGCCTTGAAAAACCCATAAAAAGGTGCGACCTATACACCGAAAAATATGGTGTCTGTATAACTGGAGACTGGTGTCTTTCGTTCTGAACACAATCTTCCTCTCCTATCCTGGAATGGCCTTCACATTTTCAGCTCTCTGACCTGCAAAGTCATTCCCGTTCTCTGGGAAAAGAACCAATAAGCTCATTGGTTCTGGATTTAGCTGAGTCAACCTTCTTCTCTTATAGGCTCCACTTCCTGTCCGGGGCCAGAATCTGGTGAGAAAGTAGAGATGAAAACCTTTCTCCTTTTCTGCTGGTACGTCTGACAATTAAGCCAAAGGTCTTCGTAACCAGTAAAGGATTTATAACATGCCTGTTATAAATTCACTTCAAGCTGTAAAAAGCTCCATCTTGAATGAGAATTCCTCCTGAAGAATGTTTATTCCGAAAAGCTGAACCAGAACCGATCGTCATCACTCTGACTGATTTGAGGCCGACGCACACAGAAAGTGTGAGCAAACCGGCGACCTGCTGTTGGAGAGAGCGGGACGAACAAACATTCTCTGTCCATCGTCTGGAAACCCCTCTTACCAGAAGAAGACTTCAAAGGTAAAGAGTGCTGTTTGTTTACAAACTTGGACTGGACCGGGTCGAGCTGATGTCAGCAGAGGATGTACAATGCTGGTTATACATTCTTTAGACAACCTTTACTTTATTCATTTTCTTCTCTCCTACTCCTCCTAAACTTTCTCCTTATATTTTCTTAAGCCAGAAACTCTAAGTAATAGGCCTGTAGTATAAGTAAATATGACTTTACTTGTCTGTTGTTTTAAATTGAAATCTGTCCACAGTAGTTATATATGAAAGAAAAATCTGACCCAATCTTTATCCTCATGTGATGTAATTTATTGATTTTGTTATTAAATTATTCAGTTCTGCTGTTTCAACATAAGTAACGTTTACTGTCATTTAAATTTTGTCACTCACAATTTATTTGCTGAAATCCTAAAAAGAGAGAGCTCATTTAAAATTAAATGCTAAGAATTTGGGTCAGATAAATTCTGCCCAAACTTTCATTTTGGAATATTGTACAGTCAGAAAAACTGACAAGTAATATATCTTACATATGATGGCCCTAAAGGTCTCTAAAAAGGATTTTAAATTTATATTTTGTGTATGGATACAGTACATGTTGGCACAATTTTGTCCGAAGCTTCCTCACTCTTAAAAGTACGATTTTTGGCTTATAAGTTTTCAGTAAACTGCTTGGCATGCATGTTTGATGTGCTTTGAGTTGAAATCATCATTGCTCAATATTTAAACGTTTGTTTTGGAGTTTTTGTTGGTGAAGAATTGTCCTGCTGTGTGGTTCGGTGAATCTGGGATCTATTGGACCCAGTTCCGAACGACTCGTCATAGCTGACTGGCTCACAGGCTGGGTGTAATTCCCTGTTTTGACCGCCGCGTCAAAATTGAGCTTACAAAAGTTTCTTGTTGACATCTGAAAGTTACTGTGGTGTGGTATGTTACATTTCAAACAGGTAAAAATGAACGCATATTCTGTCTGAAGCTAATTTTAGTCGGACCGAGGTTTGGGGCTCGGTCGTCTAAGCTCTGACGTGTTGCTGTTGATACGGGAAAAGTCAGTGTAGGTAACGTTTATATGGCTGTTTCTACTGGGCGCTGCTTGGTTTAACCTGTTTGGGTGCTAATCGCTACGTTGCAGAGTTGTTGTGGTGTTTGTAAGCATTTTTATTGAGTTGTGAAGAGTCCGGAACTTTGTGGTAAGGTAATGCTAACATTTCTCACTAGAGCCACGTACTCCAGAGATAAGGGTTCTAATATGCTGCTGTTCGTCATATTTCATTTTGGTTCACACAATTCCGACTGTTTGTCTGGCTTGGTTCGTTTCTATGCATAAAATATTGTCAGATGCTGTTTAATAGCAGTGTTTTGAGATATTTATTTTAGAGCGAACGGAAAAATCCGACGGTGCGTAAGTCCATGAAGGCATCACGTACGACACTTCAATGGAAGTAAATTCACCCAGATAGAAAAAACATTGCTTTAATATCTAAAACTTTACAGAACCTGTCCCATACATTTTAATCAAATCGATTTGTTTCTTAAAAGAACGTTTGTTGAAGCGATCGTCACATCTAGGCTAAAACTCATCCCAAAAGTTGATGTTCAAAGCTACTGTCTGCGATTTCTGTATGACCAAAACACTTGGAAAAATTTTGAACAAGGAAAGCCTTCTGCTCCCTCCCCCTCAAAGCCATATATGGCTGCTCTCCCGTGGTCTGCTGAACTTGAGAGATCAGCTCCGCCTCAGCTGTCAGCTCCTGTCGGAGCCGTTGCATATTCTGTGTTTACATGTTAATAAAATGTTCTAAAAAAATAAAATAAAACCATGGAGCGCTGGTCCAGCACTCCAGAACACCAGAAAATCTGCAGGGACTGGAGCAGCCACGTAAAACCTGACTTTAATTTGCTCGTGACAACCTCAGCCATTTCCTCATTCAATGCACTCAGCGGAGGGAGAGGAGAGGAGTGAGCGATCACTTGACTTTTGGCAAAAAAACAAAATAATAGTCCAGATAAGGGATGAAGAAGGGGAATTTAATACATATGTGTCACATATAAAACAGTCCTGCATCGCTTTGCAATTATTTCAACGAGAACCTGCGCAGCCGCTCCGGGCTCGCAGGCGGGGGCGTGGGTTGGGGGGGGCTGGGTTAGGAGCGTGAGAAGTTAGAAGCTCTGTTTTTATTGGCTGGTTATAAACTCTGTTTTTATTGGCTGGTTAACCGCGGGCTTTGGTTTTTATAAATGCTTTTATTACCACCGGGAGACGCCAGAGGACTATAGTTTTTTCAGAGATTACCTGTCAAACATCTATCTATCATAAAATAGTGGCAGAGTGAAGAAATATGTTTAAAAAATAACTTACATACTGATCCTTTAACCGATTTAGTCCGAAACTACGGCTAAAGCTACCAGGTAGTCAACGCGGCCTTGGAGCCAACAGCGCCTCTATTGTGGCCAGGAAGAGTAATTACATTCACATTGTGGTAATTTTAAGCTTTAAAAAACTGCAATCTGCTGGTTAAAAGAAAGAGAACAGGAATTATTTGACACAGAATACGTGCACCCATCTGCATTTTATTTTAAATAACATCTTTTAAATTTATTCTGTGCACAAAAAACTCCAGTTTATTTTAAATTAAAAATATTTAAAATAACAAAAAAAAGACATTTTTTCACTCCTGCTAACTGTCAAATACAGTAAAACAGTTCACTGAAACTGAAAAAACATTCTCTTAAGGCATCATACAACAGCATCTGATAATAAGCGTTACAATAATAAAACCAGAAAGCTGATTTAGTTAAATAACTCATTGCTGGATAAAAGAAAAAAACGTTTAGGTGCAAACACTACACTAAAATAAAAACCATTTAGCTGATTCTCACAATATCAACACAAAACATGGCAGATGCAGATACAATTCCATCATATTGATTGTCACAAGAACAAAACAGAGATGGATGAGCCAATATATGATGAGGTTCCAATCGAAGTGGACACAAAGATGACAGATCATATGTACTATAATGATGTGCAAGAACACATGTACCATAATGATCTGCCATTTCTACCCGATCCAGACGCAGTATATGAAGACCCAGATTCACTGCTGGACTTCGATTCGGATTCAGATGACTCAAAGATGACAGAAGCGGATGATGCTAAGTCATTTACAACTAATTTTGAAGCTTTACAGCTGATCAAAGCAGAGTTTGAAGAACTGCAGAACCATGTGCAGTGGCTATCAGAATCACTGAAGACATGTACACAAGAAAGAGATGAAGCTGACAAACGCTGCATGGAGTTACAAAGTGATAAGGAGAGTTTACAGAGAAGATTAAAAGATTGTAGGGTAAAGCTAGTCTTAAGAACAGACAACCCCTATAATGAAAATGAGCGTAAAAAACTGCAACATCAGTTACAGTTGTTCTCCAAGTCACACGAGAGAAGCATCCGAGGACGAGCTCACAAACTGGGCACAACGTTACAAAGTGATTATAAAAGATCACAAGAACGGTGCACATAGTTACAAAATGAAAATGAGTGCTTACAAAACGACCTAGATAAATGCACCCAAATCATGGAATGATTTTAACATGAGTACACAACGTTACAAAGTGATTATAAAAAATCACAAGAACGGTACACGGAGTTACAAAATGAAAATGAGTGCTTAACAAAAGAAATAGAAGAAGGCACCCAAGTCATGGAATTATTTTCACATGAGTACATGATGTTACAACGTGAAAATGAAGGGTTAAGAGTCCAACTACAAAGTTGTCAGGCAGAGCGTGCCTCAGCAACAGAAAAACTCTTTGAAGAGAGGAAAAAATGTTTGGATCTCATGGAAAGACAGTTCTTAAACCCACCTCCACTACCACTTCCGCCACCACTCCCACCTGAACCGACACTTATTGGGACAACCCAATGGCAGGTACCTACGTACCCCACGTCAACAGGTGTACCTGGTACGCAGATAGGTGGGTATATCAATATCAATGGTTCTCAATTCGCTGTCCCAATAGAACGACTCCATAACATTTCTCAATACGTTCAACGCTTCGAGCCAGGGCAATTTGGTTCGAACAAAACCAATACCTATCTGAAAGACATTGAGTTTAAACTGGCATGCTATCCGAACGCTACGGTCGACGATAGAGTCGGTTTGATCAAACTCCCCTCAAGCAGGAATGTGCAACACTTCATTGCGCGTCAACCAGTCGCCATTTTGAAGGATTACAAACTTTTCTGTGAAACTCTACTACGAGAATATACTCCTCGCATGGGAGACAATGGCTACCAAGCCGCATTGAAAGTCACTCAGGGGCAAAATGAACATCCAATACCATATTATGACAGAATTTTCCAGGCATTTTTTGGTGACAGAAATGAGCCAGGCATGGAAGATGAGCGTCATTTTAAATTTCTTTTTATGAACAATCTACACTCAGAGATTAGTTCATCGGCCAACATCATGGCCGACTACAAAGAAAAAAAACGTGTGAATTAAAGGAGTGCGCTATACGTGTTTTTGAAACATACAAGCAATACAAGAAACCCTTAGAAGTGTTTCCAGGTGAAAAGGTCAGATACCAACCGCTAGAACTTGAAGGAACAAGAGCGCCAGCTCCCTTTCCTGAAAAAGGCGAGAAGAAACAAAATTTTCCACCTAACAAACCACGAAATGAAGGTGCCCACTGGAACAAAAACCCATAGTGGTTCAAACCGAACCCACAGGGTGACTACCAAGGTCAAAACTGGGACGCACGTCCACGGACTAAAAAGCATGGATACCGATGTAATCCATACAACAAAGGGTGGTCCCAAGAGGAACCCCAAGTCAAGGACATGCCCCTCCTGCACCTCGAACAGAACAGTTCAAGACAAGCAGGAAATCACAAAGGTTCCAGAAAAAAGGCCCTAAACCTCAGAGTTCTGAAGAGACAGAGAAAATACGTTGGTTGGTTGAAAATTTGAATAATGCAAACAAGGAAAACCAACCTGGAGTGATGTGTAGCACTATCATTGATAGTAATTCAGAGCACGCAAATCATGACATTGCAACAATGGCTGACAGTCAACAAGATACTGACAGTCAACAAGATACTGATGGTCAGGATGCTGACAATCAGGGTAATGACAGTCAAAACATTGACAGTCCAGAAAATGACAGTCAAAACATTGACAGTCCAGAAAATGACAGTCAAAACATTGACAGTCCAGAATGTGACAGTCAACAAGACGTTGACAGTAACCATGACATCATTGATACAGAGTCAGAGAGCCCCTCATCAGACAAAAGGGGGGAAACCTCACTCACCAAAGACAATGACTCGTCACAAACCGAACACTTGGACCCATGTGTGACTGCACTACCAGTACAGATAAATGAAAATGACACAGACAATGGTAGATGTAACAAACATTTAAAAAAAACCTGATAGGTTCCTATGTAACATTATCAGGAAGGGACCCGCTAAGAAAGCTTACCTGTCAATCACATTAGAAGGGGTCCTCACAGAAGAGGCCCTCCTGGACAGTGGGGCAGACATAACCATTATGTCATCCACACTGGATGGAGTGTGGAGGAGCTCATTGGAGGAGCTACGGCTAGCCGCTAACGGTGTTGACAGGGAAATACCCCTCAAAGAATGTACTGTAGTATTGCAGGGCCTCTCAGAGACGAGAACAACCCTAACAGCTATAGCCATGGTTCACATGCAGATTGGTGAAACGACGCTATACCACCTGGTACACATGTCCACAGTTGACTCATTCCCATTTTTGGTTGGCCAAGATTTTATAAACCGCTTTGACGCGATTATAGATTATGGCGATCAGACAATGTGGACCAGAGTGAACCAACCACTGCCGATCGATATGCCTACACAAGGTGACACTGACTGTCTAACAGCAGGTACCGCAGAAGGCACAAGGGAATCCTCAACCGAGAGCACAATCCCGGTAAGTAAACCTTCCGAAACAGGTGAGACAGAAGAGACCTAACAGTTGGACCCAACTCTGGCCCAACAAGAGAGCCCCCTCTGCAAGCTGAAACAATCAGCACTCACTGAACACTACCTACAACACAGGTAGTCAAAGGTGTTGAGATCCAAGGATCCTACACCGATGATGCTGTTCTGTCCCCTTGGACGGAGAAATCAGCGATCAGCCAAGCTTTCTCTGGAACCTTGGTTCAAAAGCAGTTAGGTCTAGGTATGAACAAAAAAGCTTTCCGCTTTTCGTTAGACCCCAACGATAAACAGGTAATGACCGCAAAAGGGATCATTGACCTGAAACTAAACTGGAACCAACGAGAACTGGACCACCCGTTCCTCGTGGTCCCGAACTTACCACATGCAACCTACATAGGCTCTGACATTTTGGTAAGATTAGGTGTCCGAGTGGACATCAACAACAATGTACTGTGGTCACTAGACACAGCCACAAAGGACTCTCCTGTGCTAACCACAGAGAACCTTAAGGCTGGACAGACCATACCAGAGGTCTGCCAGGTTGCTAACAGCCATAACACTGCGGTACCACCTCAGGTTATGAACAAGCCGGTGATGATTCACATCATGAAAGGACAAGCTATTAGCACAAAACAGGCATACTTTCAACCATCTCCTATGTTTTTCAACTTAGGACTGTCCATGGAGGCCACATGCCAAGTGACCCTCGACTGCAGAACCACGACTGTTGCTGTGTGCAACACAAGCACAGAAGAGGTACTGATCCCAAAACACACACAGCTAGGATGGTTGATCTCTACTGATTTTCATGATTTTGAGCTAAGCATTCCATTTCTGGGAGGACTCCCAGAAAACTTGATCCAAAGTCAACACACGGGGCAAGTCTTGTTCACGAAAACAACACAGGCCATAGCTCTTTTCTCCCCCACTGAGTCTGACCATGACACTGTTCACAGGTTCGGTTTCAACAAAGGAGACGGTCTAGGTCCTCAAACTTACAGTGCACTACCTGTTGACAGGTTTTACGACACTGAAGGGGACTCACTGGAGTCCCCAAAGAACAAGAACCCCTCTCAATTGCTTCACAGATTGACCAGGTGGTCTCCCAAGCCGACGCCCTGAAAACTGATGAAGAAAGGGACAAACTTCGCAAAGTTCTTCTAAAATATGAGAAATCATTCTCAACTGACTCGATGGATTGTGGGTTGACCACGCTCCATACAGTGAGCATCCCAACCCCGCCTAATGCTCCACCTGCATTTGTCAGACAATACAAGATTCCTCTGGCAGCACATCAACCTATCAGGGAAATCATTGATGACCTGTTAGAAAAAGGTATCATCCGATACTGTAACAGTACTTACTCTGCGCCTTTATGGCCGGTGTTAAAACCAAATGGTAAGTGGAGACTCATTATAGACTACAGAAAGCTAAACAAACATGTTCCCTTATCCAGATGGCCTATGACGTAGCTCCAACAGGAATTTCCCAAGGTCACCAATGGTAAGTACTTTTCGACCCTCAACGTTGCCTCTGGTTTTTGGACCATCCCTGTGTGCGACGAAGACCAATATAAACTAGCTTTCACTTTTGGTGGCCGTCAATACACCTTTAACAGGTGTCCCTTTGGTTACGTTAACTCACCTGCTAAGTTCAACATCTTCTTAAACAGAGCATGTCCAGACGCCCACAAGTGTGGGACACTGATTTACGTGGGCAATGTCCTTTTGAGGCAGCCAACACTGGACTCACATTTGGCTGAGATCGACCATGTTCTGAATTAACTAAGAACTGCTGGTGCTAAGATATCACTGTCAAAATGCCAATGGTGCAGAACCAAGGTGGACTACGTTGGCCTACTTGTAGGTCCAGACGGAGTACAACCACAGCTGACTCGCACCCAAGGCCTCGACAATCCCAAAGTCCCCACTAATCTCAAAGAACTACAAAGTTTTCTGGGCGTGTGTAACTACTCGAACCAATTCATAGAAAACTATGCGGACCTTACAAAACCACTGACTGAACTCCTAAGGAAAGACGTTCCATTTGTCTGGACTGACAAGCAACAGCAGGCAATGGACGCTCTTATAAACAGGATCAAGTCAGCCCCATGTTTAGTCTACCCAGACTAAAACAAAGAGTTTTACTTGGAAGTGGGCTTCTTAGCTCATTGCATAAGTGCAGGTCTGTACCAAATACACGACAGAGACAAACGTGTAGTAGCCTACGCCAGCAAGACAATGGCAGGCCCCGAGTTGAGATTCTCAGACTGTGAGAAAGCTTTACTGACCACAGTGTGGGCAGTTAAACATTTCTCCAGCTACATTGGTGGACAGAAAATCATTGTTGAAACGCAACACCAGCCAGTGACTTTTCTTAACAGTGAACGTATCAGAGATGGTGTGGTAACAAACTCACGTGTTGCAACGTGGCTCATGGCGCTTCAGAGTTTTGACCTAGACATCCGCTATGGTCTAAACAAAATGTCACATTTGGGGACTGATTTGGCAATCAGCCAAAAATGTATACAGGATGTACCAACCTCCCAACCGCCAGCTGAGGAAAAACCCTTAGTGACAGAAGATCCGAATCACCACTTCTTTGATGAGAATATCTGTAAAGGTATGACAACACTGTATGTGGATGGATCTTCATTCCGCAACGACAACATCTGCAGGGCAGGTGTTGGTGGGGTCCTCCTACAAGGCCAAGAACAGAACACTTTCAGCTACAATCTAGGCTATCAGACTTCTCAGTACGCTGAGATTGCGGGAATCCTAATAGCTCTCCAGATGGTAGTAGAACGCTCCATCAAGACGCTAGTCATCTGCACTGACTTTAACTATGCTCGTGTAAGTTTTGCCTGTTATCTCGCTGGGGGGAAACAGAACGGTTTTCTCACAAGTGACAGAAAAGTGGTCAAACACAAATAAATTTTAATGGCATGTGATCACTTGGTGACATCACACGACTTACAGATCTACTGGAAGAAAGTTCCAGGTCATTCAAGAGTCCCAGGTGATGACAAGTACTACAATGACCTTGCAGATTCTTTAGCCAAGGAGGGGGCTGACGAAGGTTCTCCATGGTCCTTCGACCCCTCCTGGTTAATTAAAACTCAAACGCAACCTACAGTTGAGGTAATGGCAGTCACACGCGCACAAGCTGCAGTCCGACCTGCTGACAACACAGTCTCTGTGCGACACGCACTGACTGACCCAGACATCATCCAACTGCAGAAGTTTGACCCCGCTATCATTTCCATGATACTGTACCTGACTGACCTAGACAAAAATACTCTGTCAAAAGACGAACTGGATTCCGATCCAGACCTTAAAGTCCTCTATCAGTTGTGTAGGATATATGAGGAGGTCAATATTAAACTGACACACTTTATATATCTTAATTACTTATTCAGATTGAATAGTAATTTCACGGAGTAATTTTCTTTTTCAGTTTACCCAATATTTCTGTGATCTTTATGATAAATAAATAAACCATAAAGCCATTAAGTGACAGAGACGTTGATTTTAGTTTGGTATGCCAGGAGACACTACCATTTATTTAAAATAAATCAACTAAAATTAACACCATTACGCTACATTGACTGATTTCACTTTCTTGCAATTTAACACGTATCAGCACACTTAAATGTAACATAACAGACTTAAATACAGTTGTCAATATACTTAGTATGTGGCTCTTTAGCTTAAAATGTAGTTACCAGCTTAGATTGAGGGAAAAAGAAATAGGAGGAATAAAAGAGGTTGGAGAGATTTAAGAGGAAGTTATCTATTTTGAGTTTAATCAGAGATGACACTTCTCCATACGAAAACCAGCTCGACTTCCGTGCACATTTCATTAAACATCAGCCACTCCTTACCTGTTTGGACGTCCGTCTCGTTTGGTAGAGTTGAGAAGCAGTTTATCTTCATAGGTTCTGGGCCCGCGAAGTCCGGTCATACCTTGGCGTGTTTATGGATTTGACGTGTCGTGAGGCCTGCTTTCTCCGTCAAAGATAGTGGCAGCTTCTGGGTTAGTTCAAAATAAAGCATTCCTCAAGAAAGTTCTAGAGAGCTTGGAGCTTTCCAGCTCTTGAAGATGATTTATAACTTGGCATGTTATAAGTCTTTAACTGAATGACACGTCCTTAGCGTGTGACTGACGTTCATTCAGCTCTTTGGGGAACCTCATGGCATTGAGGTCCTCAGCAAACTCTGTCAGTTCCAGCAAAAGCTTAGAACTTTAAGAAAGGAAAGAGACTTGTCCCTCTCCGATTGGTTCAAAAGAAACAGTCAAGGAGTTCACTTGCTGTTATCATGACCCAAGCTTACAGCCAGAAGCAGAGGGAAATGTTTAGGAAAAAGACAGACGCATAGACTCTAAGAGGTAAAATACTTGGATTAGCGTCTTAACACTTCTAAAACAAATCTGAAAATCACAATTTGACATAAAATTCACTCTGACACCATTATATGGTCCAGTAACACAGTAATGCTCCACATTTAAAGAATAACATAGCATATAACACATATCATGAAAATGACAAAAAGTTATTCTTTTGATTACATTAGAATAAAATTAAAGAAGCCAATAGTCTATTTTGGTGACTATGTTCTCAGATTACACTAATGGAATAATTTGTAGTAAATGTCTGTTCACTGAAAGGTCAGTAAAGGTCATCACTGGAACAGTTCAAAAAGACTTCAGTTTGACCCTGGGTAGGTCCACTACAGTTGCGCAAACAGCTAAAACTAATCAAAGGTATCCTAACTTTTGCTCATGGACCAACGTCCTCACCAGTGTTCGTGGTTCCCCATGGCCACAGGGGGGTGATGTTAGTTCACGCCCATGATCTTCCATCCACAGGACACAAAGGGGATAACGCCATGCTAAAGGCATTTAAACAAATTGCCTATTGGCCTGGTATGAAAAAGGATGTCAAAGACTACATTGAAGGGTGCCTGGTCTGTAGCCAGTTTAAGCCAACCTGACCACTCCACAGAGCACCACGGCAAAGCAGAGGCATTGCATTTCCATGGTCTGATATCCAATTCGACTAGGTTGGACCACTCACTAAGAGCACTAGAGGAAACAAGTATTTACTCATGTTAACTTGCGCGTTTACCAAATGGGTAGAATGCCTATCAGCCCCTAACGACTTAGCACAAACCACTGCTATGTTGTTAATGAATCATGTATTCTCAAGGTTTGGACTTCCCCTTAGGGTGAACTCAGACCAAGGTACACACTTCACAGGTGAAGTGATGAAAGAAATGTGGAAGACGCTAGGCGTCAAAGCCAATTTCCATGTTGGCTACCACCCACAAGCTTCAGGACAAGTTGAGAGAGCAAACAGAACTGTGGTGAGTATTTTGAAGAAATACATAGCCACAAACCACAAGGATTGGGATGTGAAACTCCATCTGGTCCTCATGGCCATCAGGGCCACTCCACACACATCAACTGGCATCTCTCCCTTTGAGATGATGACCGGTCGACAAATGACTCTCCCTCTACCCCTGTTGTACCAACCAGGCGACGCCGCCATGGTGGTAGCCTACACCACACAACAATACATGAAAGACTTGAATGTACACCTCAGAAACACTTTTGCTTTCGCCCAGAAAAACCTGGAAAAATCTGCTGACGGACGTAAGGCGTACTATGACCAGAAGGCCTCTCACGATGAACTCCAAGTGGGAGACAGAGTCTGGTACTATACGTTCGCCCCCACAACCGGGAAAGGAGAGTCCGGGACCGGAACTCTCACCCGCAAACTAATGCCCAGGTGGACTGGACCTCATTTGATAACAGACAAAGTGTCCTCAATTGTCTACGGAATCAAAATAAGCAAAGGCAGCAAAGAGCCAATTGCTAAATGGATACATCGAAATCAGATCAAACCTTACAAGGCGTTCAATGACTCCACAAACGACAACAATTTCGCAAACTCACCGACTTCATGGGATAATAAGGTCGTCCAAACACAAGATAGTAAATAAACTAAACAGTTTAAACTATATTTGTTGCGATAAGAAACAGCTCCAACTAGAACTTAGAAATGCTAAGTCTAAAAAACACACAACAAAAAACTAACCTTAACAACCGTTTAAATCTGCAGGATTTAATTGACCGGTTATAAAGCTAAGACCTGTTTTTCTAGTGTGATATACGTTGGAATCTGACGACAGGAGTGAGTTGAAGCAGTGAAACGTTGTTTTCTTGTTGCTTAATCACTACTTTGTTGTTGTTGTTGATGAAGTTTGGTATTGTTTTCTGAACACTCCCAGCCAAAAGAGGTTTTTATTAAAGGAGCTATATGTAACTTTCTGTAGAGCGTAGCACTTAGAAATATTTTCAACATGGAAAAGCATTCTGCTCCCTCTCCCTCAGAGCCATATATGGCTCTGTTCCCCGTGGTCTGCTGAACTTGAGATCAGCTCCGCCTCCGCTGCATGTCCTCTCGGAGCCGTTGCATATTCTGTGTTTATATGTTAATAAAACATTCTAAAAAAATAAAATAAAACCATGGAGCGCTGGTCCAGCAAAACAAAAACACCCTGAAATCTGCAGAGACTCTTGCAGCCACGTTGGACATGATTTTAATTCACTCGTGACAAATTCATCCATTTCCTCATTTCTGTCAGTGAAGGAAGAAGCGATCACTTGACTTTTGGCAAAAAAACAAAAGAAAAGTCCCGCTCAGGGATGAAGAAGGGATATTTAATACATTTGTGTCACATACAAAACAGTTTTGCATCGCTTTGCAATACTTTGAATGAGAACGAGCCGCGGCCGCTGCGGGCTGGGACGGGGGGCGTGGGTTAGGAGCGTGAGAAGTGAGAAGCTGTTTTTATTGGCTGGTTAAGTACGGGTCACTCTGTGATTTTATAAATGTTGACAGAGAAGTAAGAGGACTATAGTTTTTTTCAGAGATTACTTTGTCTAACATCAGTCTGTCAGGAGATAGTGACAGTGAAGAAATATGTTTTAAAAAATTCTTAGAAAAGTTACAGACTGCACTACAAAGTTACATACTGAACCTTTAATGATAAGTTAAAGACTTAAATGGATTTAACTATGCCAACATGCAGTTTCATTTGTTGAACCTCAGTCATTGAAGAATCAATGTAGTTTAAAGCTACTTTAGGTACCATAAACTACACTGGTCTCACAATTTCTAAATTGAACCAATTCGATCGATTCTATTCTAGACCATCTATTCATTTTGATGAGTCTCACCATAGACTTCAAAATTTATAGGGAATACCAAATCCTACGTCGTCGTCTAAAAGGAAAATAGACATTTAGACCAAACTATATTTTCTTTTTCTATTTTAGTTAACTTTAAGCTAAGTTATGAATGGAGGAATAGTTTGGAAGAAGAGGCCTTCATTACTGAAGCCCTCCTGAACCTTCTATAGTTATAGATCCCTATACAAAACTGTTTTGTATGTGACACAAATGTATTAAATATCCCTTCTTCATCCCTGAGTGTCATGATGAGATCAACAACTCTAATCGATATGGAATTACCGCTGTGGATTACAAGACATTGTTTTCAAAAGGATTAAAAGCTTTCAACTATGGGATTACCTACAAACACTATGACATTTCCAAAACATTATGGGATTATATTTTTTTATTCTTTCCACTTGCTGGATTACATCAAGATCAGAGACATTTGGTGGTATCCTTTCATGTTGGAACTCATCCCCATGGACAGGTGATGACTTCCAAAAGGGGGGACTGCAGTGATACAACCTTGACCTCAGAAACACTTCTCTGATCTCTCTCAGTAATGAACGTTTTGGGAGTTACTCCTGAAAGGACAGTAATACTTTAATTACTTTTAATTTGAATCAACAAATTACAAATAAGTCATAAGAGACTCTCTTTACTTTTATTTTGTTTGATTCAGATATAATCAAAGCATAACCTTGTGTTATTCATATGAACAGTATTTTCAATATGTGAATGATCATTACTAAACTGGTATATTTTTCTCTGTCTGAATCAAAGGAACTATGGCAAAGTTGAAAATATGTCAAGTTGCACTTTCTAGATTTTGTTTTAGAAATGTTGACACGTGAATCAAAGTCTAAATCAAGTTATCAGTATAACTGGAGACTGGTGTCTTTCGTTCTGAACAGAATCTTCCTCTCCTATCCTGAAATGGCCTTCACCTTTTCAGCTCTCTGACCTGCAAAGTCACTCCCGTTCTCTGGGAAAAGAACCAATGAGCGGGTGGATTTAGCTGAGTCAACCCTCTTCTCTTAAAGGGATTGTGACATGATGTTGGAAATTTGCATATTTGTCACAACATATATATCTTATATCATTCATCTCTGTTTGTTTTATCAAAATAAATTATAAATATATTAAAATTTCATTCCAAGTTATGGTAGTTATTTCTCTGGGACACGCCCCTAAAATTCCGCGCACTTCCGCAAAACCGTCATTTGACGTACCCGTGGGGAGCCGCTGCTCAACTCGCATGTAAACAATAATGGCGGAGCTTGTCGACTCAAGGCCGAGATACACTCGAGCGTCCTCACGGTACGCCTATACGCAGCGTACGTACGTCAAGGCAAAAGCGTAGCCCCGCGTAGCCCCTCAGGGCATGTACGCGCAAAGCTTTTTTTTTACTACGCGTGCGCGATACGCGGTGTCTGACCATAAACTTCCCGGCGCCGGACTGTTTTGTATGTTACACAAATGAAATAAATTCCCCTTCTTTATCGCTGATCGGGCCTTTTCTTTTGTTTTTTTGCCTAAAGTCAAGTAACCGCTTCTTCCTCCGTTCACTCGATGATTGAAATGAATGAATTCAGGTCCTACCTGGGTGCGCGATGTTTTAAATATTCCCTGGTGGGCTGTGTGCTGCAGGAAAAGCGCTCCCTGTTATTATTTTTATTTCTGAGAGAACTTTTTATAACATATATAGTAGAAACACCGTATCAGAACACCGCAGAAGTCTGAGCGAGCTGCTCATGATGCATTCTCGAGGTTTCACTTTCAGCTGACTGAAGGCTGTCAATCATTTCAGTAGGCGTGTCAGCAAGTGACCAATCAGCGAGTCCCCTCCGTGTGCAGCTGCTCATATTACAACAAGGAGAACGCGAGCGTTTAGAAAGCTGATAGTTTCTGACATATGCTGAAGCATATCAGCAAAACACATGCGCACAAAATGCGCGCGTAGAGTGGCGTACCTGAGGACGCATGAGTGTATCTCGGGCTTCAGACGAGTGCAGCATTTCTAGTGTTGATCTAAGCGATTTGTCTTCAGTTTTGGAAGGTCAATATAAGCAGTAGAAGTTTTAATCTTGCTCAAATCATTTTATTGTATACTCTATTAATGGAAAACTTATTAACTTTTACGATTCAGCTTTAAAAAAAACGTGCAGGGAGCTTCGTGGCTTTGAGCATGTCCGATTGCGTTTGAGATCTATCATTTTAAGACTGTAAATCATCCAAAACTCTCATTAATAGACTCTCCCCGAATAAAAACAAACTACAGATGTTACCTGATCGCGCCGACATAATTTAAAAATACATAAATAGCACTCCGTGTTGACTGGTATCCAGGCTAATATTGATAGCAGCTATCTGTTTACACGATCCAGGTTGCGTCTGAAATATATCATTTTAAGACTGTAAATCATCCAAAACTCTCATTAATAGAATCTCCCCGAATAAAAACAAACTACAGATGTTACCTGATCGCGCCGACATAATTTAAAAATACATAAATAGCACTCCGTGTTGACTGGTATCTAGGCTAATATTGATAGCAGCTATCTGTTTACACGGTCCAGGTTGCGTCTGAAATATATCATTTTAAGACTGTAAATCATCCAAAACTCTCATTAATAGACTCTCCCCGAATAAAAACAAACTACAGATGTTACCTGATCGCGCCAACATAATTTAAAAATACATAATTAGCACTCCGTGTTGACTGGTATCTAGGCTAATATTGATAGCAGCTATCTGTTTACACGGTCCAGGTTGCTTCTGAAATATATCATTTTAAGACTGTAAATCATCCAAAACTCTCATTAATAATAATAATAATAATAATGTCTTTGTCTGTCATCTGTGTATGTTTCCCATACACAGACGAAATTCGTCTCTGCATTTAACCCAACCACCACCAGGTGGTGCAGTGAGCAGCCAGAAAGCGCCCGGGGAGCTGGAGAATTAGATGTGCACTCATAGACACCCCAAGGTGTGTAGTGGCCGGGGCGCGAACCCGCGTCCTTCGGGTCCCAAGTCAAAAGCCCTGCCACTACACCATCTTGGCTTAATAGACTCTCCCCGAATAAAAACAAACTACAGATGTTACCTGATCGCACCGACATAATTTAAAAATACATAAATAGCGCTTCGTGTTGACTCGGTATCTAGGCTAATTTTCTTAGCAGCTAACGTCTGACAGTCCGGTTCATGTCGGAGATATATCATTTTAAGACTGTAAATCATCCAAAACTCTCATTAATAAACCCTCCATCAATAAAAAGAAATTACAGATGTTACCTGATAGGCAGTAAGATGGTCGCTGCAGACATAGGACTCTCAGTAGGAACCCATCGGTTTCCAGTTCTCTGTACTTCCATTCTAGGCAAAGTTTCTCATCTTTTGGGAATTTGTGAAGGCTCACTTGTTCACTGTTGATATTAGAACACCCAAATGCGCTACAACGTGACGGCATTTTTCAAGTTACACCAAAAAAAAAAAAGAGGCGATCTTTCAGGAAATGAATCTGTATGGAAAGCAGTTAACACACCAAACAAACGGGCAAGGCAGGCTCCGCCTTATGCCCAGTGCCCACGTGTACGTCACATGAAGTTTTGCATAAATTCTCAGATTTCTAGGGGCGTGTCCCAGAGAAAAAATTACCATAAATTGGAATAAAATTTTAATATATTTATAATTTATTTTGCAAAAACGAACAGAGCTGAATGATATAAGATATATATATGTTGTGACAAATATGCAAATTTCCAACATCATGTCACAATCCCTTTAAGGCTCTACTTCCTATCTGAGCCTGAGAGTCTGCTGAGGACCTCAAGCCATGAGGTTCCCCAAAGAGCTGAATGAACGCTAGTCACACGCTAAGGACACGTCATTCAATTAAAGATTTATAACATGCCTGTTATAAATCCATTTCAAGCTGTAAAAAGCTCAATTCTAATGAAATTCCTTCAAGGAAGTTTTTATCTCGAAAAGCCAACCGGAACTGAGGTCGCTACTTCGGTAGGTCGACGCAGATCTCATGTAAGCCGCTGGAAGGTGAAGCCTGAACAACCGAGAAGCACGGACGGACGGTCTGTGTACGTTGAGGCTAATCTACTTTACCGTAGCCGAGATGAAGAATCTTCGCCAGGTAAAGAGTCGTTGTTCCCCGCGGGTGAGAGTCTAGCAGCTAGACTCTCACACTCTTCGTCGGCTTCAGCTAGACTCTAGCTGAAGCCGACGAAGAGTGTGCTTTTCCTGGTTAAAACACATCAAGATAATGCCTCTCCTCATCCTCCATTTTCTTTCATCCTCCATTTTCTCTTCCCTGAAACTTTCTTATTTTATATAACTAAACTTTAAGTTTATTGTGCCAGCAGATATAAGTTAATAACACCCATAACTTGTGTTCTGTTGTTCCTATGAAATTACGGACGCGTGTTTCATCTATGCTGAAGTAAATTATAGGAAATCTGATCACTCAATCATGTAAATATGTTGTGATGTAAGTTATGATTCTGTTAAATAAATGGTTCAGTCCTGCTGTACCAACATAAGTTAACATTTCATGTCTTTACATTCTCACCTCCAAGGCACAGAATTATAGGTATTAAACTGAAAAAGAGAGAACTCGTTTAATTAATAATGTATTTTTGTGTCAGTCTAAACCCTGCCAATTTACATCTAAAATATAGGTAAGTCAGTAAACTGATAAGCGCCTATATATTATTACAGTGTCCTTCACATTCCACCACCAGGTCATTGGATTCACCGAGGTTAGGGTTGATGGCACTCAGCCACTGGCTAATAAGCTGCTGGGGTTGAAACCATAGGTGTGCAACTGGGTCCTGAACTTGACTCAGTATGTGACCATCTAATGTGTTGTCCACCACTATCACACTTAACACTGGCTCCCCACACAGTGTGTCCTGAGCCCCCTCCTGTACGCACTCCTCACATAATTGCTCTGCAAGGTAACCCTGAGAAGTTCGCTGATGACACAGTTGTTGACCAGATGATGAGTCTGTGTACAGGAGGGAGGTCGGAGACCTCGTTGATTGGTATCAAGCCGATAACCTGTGCACCAATGTGGGGAAAACAAGAAATGGTGGTGGACTTCAAGAGGAGGGCACACACTTCTCCTACCATCAGTGGGAGGGGTTTGTGACCACAATTACGGTATATTCTTGGGTGTGTACCTGTCCAGTAGGGCTGGGCGATATGGAAAAAATCCTATATCACGATATGGACTTTTTTATATCACGATAACGATATATATCACGATATATACAACACGATGTGTGTGTGTGTGTGTACAGGAAAAATTTGGACCAAAGTTTTTTTATTTTATTATTTTACTACAGATAGTTACAATTATAAGAATGTGAACAAAAAGAACAAGGAAATTTGGACCAAAGTAGAAACTAGATCTACCTAAGATCTACCTTAATTCAAGGAGTACGATTATGGAATGACTTAATGACAAATGACAAATGTTAAGGAAGCCAAATCATTCCTTGTATTTAAGAAACTGGTAAAAAATGAATTGCTAAAAAAAATATAAATGAATCTAATTTAATGTGTGATATATGTGAATTGAAAATTGACTGAGTTATTTACTTATTTTGTTATTATAGAAAATATTGTTTGAACTGTTATTAGATGAATAAGGAGCAGATTTAATAAGATTTATTCTTCATCTGCTACCTTTCATTTCATTTTTTATTTTTTTCCATTATGAATATGTTAATTGTTGTATTTCATATTATAAAATGAATAAACAAACAAACAAACAAACAACTCCTTTTCTACTTTGGTCCAAATTTTTCCTGCAGGTGGCGGTAAAACAACAGCTGCTAATGAAACTCACGAAGAAGAAATCCGCTCTGAAGTTTGAGTAAACAAAGCAAGAAACAGAAAAGAGAAAACGTTGCGTTTGATTGCGGTTCTGTTGTGTCTCTGGTCTGTTTTGTATTGGTTAACTGGACCCGAGTTCGGACTCGGTTGGACTCTGGGTTCGTGTCCTCTGGACCCATTTTGTCTCAGAGTTTCAGCGGAGCGAAATAATGGAAGCTAACAAGGTGAGCTTCCCCCTCTTTTTGGTAAAGTTATGCTGGATCCCCACCGCACGCATCTTGCGCAGCCGAAACAGCCACTTTACATTGAAAGTCTATGGGGACGCGCATCTTGGAGCAGCGGGTCGTGTCGCGGCGCATCTACAGCATACAAGCAGCGCGAAAGTGAGCAGCAGCTGTTTCCTACTCCCGCGTCGCATCCGAGCAGCGACTGTGGAAGCACGGAATGCCGTGCTTCCACAGCTCGCTTCAGCTCGCTGCTCAGCAGCAAACAATCAGGACCAATCAGGAGAGACTCTGCCATGTGATCACGCAACATGTAAACAGGTAAACATGGAGGAGAAACTTACAGCAGGTCGTCAAACTGGGCGCGGGTGACACTCATTCATTCATTCATTCATTCAACCTTTATTTAGTCAGGTAAATCTTTTGAACCTCATGGGCTCATTTACGAAAGCGACCTGCTAAAACTAAAGAACAATGAACAGCAATGGTAGAATTTCCTTAAACAATAAACAATCAAACAATAAACAATAGAAAACAAAAGAGAGAGAAAAAAAATATATATATATATATACATATATATACACACACATATATATATATATATATATATATATATATATATATATATATATATATATATATATATATATATATATATATATATATATATATATACATATATATATATATATATATACATATACATTCCTCCTTTTAACAAAGTATCAAAAAACTAGCAAAACATTATAAGGTATATGTATAAAATCAAAGACAGGAACAAATCTGCATTGGTTTTTGCCAGGATTCCAACAGATTCTGAAAACCATTTAGAGAAGTCAAGGTCGAGAGCTTCAGATCTTTTTGTAAGATATTCCATGAAGCAGGAGCGGAGTAGGAGAAGGCCCTTTTTCCAAGTTCAGTCCTCACTGACGGAACACTGCAGGTAATCATGTCCTGAGAGCGCACGCTGTAGCTGCACTCACGCAAAGACATGTAGGAGGAGATGTATGAGGGCAGCAGACCAAGAAGTGATTTGAAGATGAAAATGTACCAGTGGAAGAGTCTGCGTGAGGTTAATGATGTCCAGTTAACCAGTGAATACAGGGTGCAGTGGTGGGTACGATAATCACAACCAGTTATGAATCTTAGTGCACCATGATAGACAACATCCAACATCCGCAGGGTGCTTGTAGGAGCATTCATGTAGAGAATGTCACCGTAATCAATGGAGGGAAGGAAAGTCACAGATACAAGGCGTTTCCTAACATTCAGTGATAGACATGATCTGTTTCTGAAAAAGAAACCCAGTTTAACTTTCAGTTTCTTCACTAGGTTTTCCACGTGGAGTTTAAAAGAGAGATGTGAATCGATCAGGATACCCAGATATTTATAGGAATCAACAAACTCAATAGGTACACCATTTGAAGATAAAATCAGAGGAGGATCTGCTGGAACCGCCTTCCTATTTGAAAAAAACATCCCTTTTGTTTTATCAGCATTTAGGACAAGTTTGAGACGGAACAAATCTGACTGGATGATGTCAAAAGCGGATTGCAGTAACTGGAAAGCCTTAGCTACTGTTTTAGCTCGGCAATAAACAACTGTATCATCAGCATAGAAATGTAAGGATGCATCAGGGATGCAGTGACCTACATTAGCTATGTAGATTGTAAAGAGAGTGGGTCCTAAAACTGAGCCTTGTGGTACACCATTTTTAACTGTTAAATAGCTGGAAAAAGTACCGTTATGTTGAACACATTGCCTCCGATTGGAAAGATAGTTAGAAAACCAACCGATGGTGTGATCAGAGAAACCGATTTCTGAGAGCTTATGACACAGGATGTTATGATCCACAGTGTCAAAAGCTTTAGACAGGTCTAAGAAAAGTGCAGCACAATAGTCCTTAGCATCCAATGCTTCAACAACATCATTCAGAACCTTCAGAGAAGCAGTTGTTGTGCTGTGTTTTTTCCTGAAACCAGATTGATGAAGAGGTAAGATGTTAAATGAGTCCAGATAGTTTTTGATCTGAGAGTTTATCAGTTTTTCTAGAACCTTGGCTAAGATGCAGAGTTTAGAGATCGGTCGATAATTGTTCAATGAGGTGGGGTCACCTCCCTTCAGCAAAGGAAGAACAAAGGCTGTTTTCCAAGCATCCGGAATGGTGTTTTGGCTTATGGACAGATTAAAGATGTGGGTCACAGGGACTGTGATGATATGAGCAGCCAGCCTTAAGAAGTAAGGTGGAAGTTCATCTGGACCTGCAGATTTTTTAGGATCAAGATCATTTAACAGTTTATTTACCTCACTGACTGAGAACGGAGAAAAAGAGAAGGTGTGATTAACAGATGGTTGACTTGTAGGAGGGACACGGAAGTACCGCTGAAAGCGCTCCTCGTCTGCGCGCAGCTCCTGGATCAGATGGTGAAATTCACCGAATTCATGACGCCTCTCTAATGTGGGGTGAATCCAGAATCGTCGTTGTGCACGGCGTCTGCGTGTTGCTGCTTTGTAGATTAAGTACAACAAGGCAATTCTTCGTATTGCGTCCGCCATTTTTCTGAGACCGGAAATAAACAAACACCACCACCGGAAGAGGACCAACACGCTCCTCCTCCCACTGCAGACGCGTTAGATGAGGACAGTCATCTGTTGACAAGCAGCCAGTACAGTGCGTTTGGAGATTTTTGGAAGCGCGATATGCTTTAGGTGAGGATGAGGCATTATTCTTCTTGGGCTGCCTGTGCAGCTGTTTTCTCCTTGTTGAGACACCGGCTGCATGCGCCTGCGGCTCTGTTGCTCTCGAGTTTAACAACGTAAAGTATGTGTTGCAAACCCGCGCGTGCGTCAAACAAAGCGGCGCCGTCATCTCGCAAAACCACATATGAAGCTTCTTTGCGACAGTTATTTTTTTATTCTTATTTATCACGATAGAGACGATAGAAGGAAAGTAGCACGATAGACACGTTTCTATCGTCCCCACGATATATATCGTCATATCGCACAGCCCTACTGTCCAGTGACCTCGCATCGGTCGTGAACCCAACACCTGTACTTTATGAGGCAGAAGCAGGCTGACCTAATGGCCACTGTGGCAGTTCTCATTGGTTCTGCTCCACACTACCTCTAAACCCTATTCACACGGGATTAGTTTTACCTAGGGACCACATGCTACTTGTAATAACTACAAAGATTGTCTGTGTTGTTAATCCCGTGTGAATCAGCCATGTCAGTAATTTGTAAAGTGAAAATCCCCCCTGCACATTACCTACCATATTTTCCTGTGATAATACTAATCCCATGCAAATAGGCATTTCTGTGATTTGGACAGAAATGTGCAGTGTCCGATACGTAATGAGGCGCTTTTTTGTTTTTGTTCACGCAAAATCATTTGGAAAAATATAGAACAATGTTATTTTAAAAGAAGCGCTGCTCGATACTTTTTTTTCCTCTTCTTTTTCGCTTCGGCTTTTATAAGCTGCTACTTCCTTCATCACAGATGACGGGAGGTGCGGAGACGCACGCGTGATCAGCTGACCCATCCATCCATCCATATAACTTTACTAAATGTATTTTATATTATTTTGTATTTTATAATAATAATAATAATAATAATAATAATAACTTTTATTTATAACGCACTTTACATCAAACAGATCTCAAAGTGCTACAATGAAAAATAAAATCAAGATAAAAATCAACCATAAATGCAACAAAGAAGAGGAACAACCAAGAGGATGGAGCCTCACAGATGATTGCATCAAAAACTTAAAATTCACAAAATGCAGATAAAATACTCAAAAAACTGGGTGCAATAAAAAACAAAAGCACAATTAATTATTTAAAAAACTGGATAAAAAGAAAGGTTTTAAGACCTTTTTTAAAACATGTCACGGTCTGTGGGGCCCTCAGATATGAGGGCAGGGCGTTCCACAGCCGAGGGGCAGCGCAGGAGAAAGCCCGGTCTCCCATTGTGCGAGACCGAGACCTGGGAGTGAGAAGAAGATGGGTGTTGGAAGAGCGGAGAGTGCGGGAAGGACAGTGAGGGGTGAGAAGTTCTTTTAAATAGGATGGTGCATTACCGTACAGGCACTGGAAGGTGAGCAGATAAATTTTGTACGTGATCCGGGCAGAAACAGGAAGCCAGTGTAGTGAACGCAGTACAGGAGTGATGTGTTCATACTTACGCACTCTCATCAGGACCCTGGCAGCGCTGTTTTGGACATACTGTAGTTTTTGTATGTTCTTGCCAGGAATCCCGAAGAGAAGTGCATTGCAGTAATCCAGTCTGGAGGAGACAAAGGCATGGACGAGCTTTTCTGCATCAGTGAAGGACAGTGTAGACCGAAGCTTTGCAATATTTTGAAGATGAAAAAAAGAAGTTTTACAGATATACTTATGGCTTTCAAAGGTGAGTTGTGGATCAAAAATAACACCAAGATTGGTGACTGGTGATATTTGTTTGTTTTCCTGTTCTGTGAGTGGGACCGTCAACACAAAGTGGATGGTATCATAACAGGTGACTGTGATATTATTTATGTATTTTATATTTCAATTTGTTACTGCTAATGTTTGAACTGTGTTTGTTTGTTAAGTGTCCTTGGGTGTCTTGAAAGGCGCTTTTAAATAAAATGATTATTATATATTTACCCGCTTCTTCCTTTTCGGGTAGCGGGAGTCGCTGGTGTCCATGTCCAGACATCGCTGTGCGAGAGGCGGGGGACACCTGGACAGGTCGCAAGTCCATTTCAACTGGCGGGTCAGCGGACGCTCACACGCACGGCCGGTGACAGCTGACCATCTGAGCTTAAAGGGGCTTTTTTAACCTCTTAAACCGTCCGGTCGGACCTGCCTCCTCCTCAACAAGTAGATTGTCTATGAGTGCACATCTAATTCTCCAGCTCCCCGAGCGCTTTCTGGCTGCTCACTGCACCACCTGGTGGTGGTTGGGTTAAATGCAGAGACGAATTTCGTCTGTGTATGGGAAACATACACAGATGACAGACAAAGACATTATTATTATTATTATTATTATTAACACAATTTTATATTGTGCATTCTTTAGTTTTCTTTGTGCTGATTTGTAAAACCACATCAAAGCCTGGGACCATCCAGGACCTGATCATTAAGCACATTATGGACCGGCTCGGCCGTGACAACGCAGCACGTTAACATAATAACCGGAAGATGTCTGTAAATTTCAGCAAAATGTCAGACTTTGGTTATCCCGTGCAAATGTGTCACATAAAAAGCAGACGTTGGGGAGATTACACTGGTCCTTAGGTAAAACTAATCCTGTGCAAATGAGGTTTAAGGGCCTCTCCACTGCCGGTACCCACCCCCCACTCAGCCCGGTTTATGGGACCGCCTTGTTTGAGGTTCTAAGCAGACTGCACCAAGGTGATGATTTCGATGTAAGCAGACAGCAGCTGTTGACTGTCCAGCAGGTATTTCACTGGACGAGCCGCCCAGCAAAACTACAAACTACATCTGAACATCCATTTCTTCATCGTGTTGACGAACGGCACCACAAGAAATGAGCTCATCTGCAGAGAGATATGAGAGATGATGTAGCATGTAGCATACACCCGGACTCATGAGCAGTGTCAGGATTAGCTAACGAAATTGAAGTCCGACTATAAGGACCACAACAGGCTGAGTGACTCAAACACAGTCACCTGTTATCATGCCATCCACTTTGTGTTGACGGTCCCACTCACAGAACAGGAAAACAAGTCACAGAGGTAAATCACCTCCACCTGAGAAGAACCGATGAGATGAGAGACGAGTGTCTTTAGTGCTGCGGTGCCGTCTTTTTTTTATCATGGTGGAGGAGAGTCCTGACAGCTGCTCTGGGTCTGACAAGAAAGCTTCAAATGTCATTGAATCTGCTCAGAAAAGAGGGCATCTCCATCAGGCAGATGCAGGACCAGAACAGGGAACAGTTCAGGAGCAGCTTCCACCCTGAGGCTGTGAAGCTCATGAAGGTTTGGAGCTGACCTCTGCACTTCTTCTTGTCTTGTTTAACTCTGGTATCTGGAGAACAAATTATAATAATAATAATAATAATGAATTCCATTTATAATGCACTTTTCATTAATAAAAATCTCAAAGTGCTACAAAGTGTAATAAAGCAAAGATCAAAATAAAACAAGTGATAAAATCAAATAAAATCAATAATAATATCGACTAAGATCAAAGATAAAATCATGTGGATGCAGATTAGGCTTGCTTAAAAAATAAATAAAATAAAACAAGTGATAAAATCAAGTAAAATCAATAATAATATCGACTAAGATCAAAGATAAAATCATGTGGATGCAGATTAGGCTTGCTTAAAAAATAAATAAAATAAAACAAGTGATAAAATCAAGTAAAATCAATAATGATATCAGCTAAGATCAAAGATAAAATCATGTGGAGGCAGAATAGGCTTGCTTAAAAAGAAAGGTCTTTATGCTGCTTTTAAAGTCAACCAGTGACTGTGGAGCTCTCAGGTCATCAGGGAGGGAGTTCCACAGGCGGGGGGCAGCCACACAGAATGCTCGGTCTCCCATGGTCCTCAATTTGGTCCGAGGAAATTGGTTCTCGTGTTTTGAACACGTTGAATGACTTCAGCTTTCAGCCACATGTTCAGATGTAGGCTCCGAGCAGCATGTGGGTCTCTGTGAGGTTCCGACCCAGAACCCAGACAACTGCTGCTCCGTGCAGCTCTGCAGATGTTTGATAAAAGCTTATAACCCTGATGGATGTAATCCAGAACCAACTGGCTGTTTACACGGCCAGTACCAACACAAGCTGTAGTGTTTCTCCTGCGCTCCACTTTGTGTTTCTCATGGTGTTCAGGACAATAAATCAGATTTACACATTATTTCTGTTACAATGTCAACGTTTGTTTGGATTGACCTTTAAACTGTCAGCGTTCACCGGTTCCTCTGTGGTCCACTCCTTCACACAGCCTGGTTCTGATGATCCACTTACTGTGTCCAGGACCAGCCGCCTGAGGGCCCGAGGCCTTTGTGCTCCAGCAGAGAGACCCGAGGACACCTCAGGGTCTGAGGTCCATGAGAAGATCATGAGATTCCCTCTTTGCTGGGCCGGACACAGGTGAGTCAACACACACACACACACACACTCACACCAGCAGCAGACATGTCCACAGTCTGAGCTCAGTTCAGTCAAAATGATTTTGATTTGTTACTTATTCAAACCCACTGAAACAGAAACAGCTGATCGTTCTGAGACTTTAGCTTCTCTAGCTGACAGATGATGAGCTCAAATTCATTGGGGTAGTAGCTGAGAGTGATCCTCATCACGTTCTGATGAGGGCATCTTCTAAGATCCTGCAGCCTTGCCAGATCACGACCAGGACTTGATTTTAAGGTTTGAGCCCAACAGCAACATCGTGAAGAGGATTTCCTCTGAAAGGTGGCGGTCCTGGAGCTGGTCCGCTTCTTCTTCCCTGTGTTGTTGTTTTAGTCACTTCCTGTCTGTACTCGCTACAAACTTCACACC